>CAJQZJ010009840.1:1180017-1199323 GCA_907164525.1 Lophiomys imhausi
AAAAAAACAAAAAAAAAAAAAAAAAAAAAAAAAAAAGAATACCCTAGAGCCAGGGTTAGGGCAGGTTTCTGTTCTTATCTTTCCACAAGTATAAAAGCTTCCAACTAAAGAGTCCGGAGACTACTGAACAACTGAAAACTTTGAAGAAAAAGAGATCAGACACCAAAGAAGACAAGACAAATAGCCCAAATGATCCAGCCTCACAGACTGCCTCAATAGCTATTTCCTCAAAAATCTGCATCCAGAACAACTTAAAAATGGCTTACTAAGATGGTCCAGCCTCACAGATGTTTCCAGACAGGACTTCTTCAATAAAGCCCTGAACTTTCCCACACAAAGCCCAGTTTCAGACTACAAATTGCTCAGGACACTCAAATTGCTCAGCATGTAGAGACTGGACAATGAATGTTACTACTATTAAATTGATTAACCATTTTTTCCCATTTTATTTGGGCCCCCAAGAGGTTTTCTGCATCCCAGTTCAGCAGGAAGTAATTGTAAGAGAGTGATGTCCCATTCCCAAAAAGTGGGATGGATGATTCTTTGGTCATTTTATGGGTTATAGATGTTGTTTAGGGGGAATGGTTTCAAATTGTTATATGGTCTTGTTAAGCAAGGTATGTTAGACTCAGGGATTTCTCTCTTTTTCTTTATCCTTCTTTCTCTCTTATATAGGAGGAGAAGACTTGAAAAGAAAAAAGTGGGGGAATATGGATATATAATATAGAATTGATAAGATAAAAGGGTAGATTATTGAATCTACTCCTATAGATATTTGTATATTGATACAAAATTAAGGCTATATTTTGATTAGGTATTGTACCTATGTAATTCTTAAAAATGCAATGTGAAGTTCTAGTCCTTTTGACAGCAACTATCACAAACTGTTTAGGATAATTAAGAAATGCAAGTTGAGCCAGGCGTGGTGGCGCACGCCTTTAATCCCAGCACTTGGGAGGCAGAGGCAGGCGGATCTCTGTGAGTTCGAGGCCAGCCTGGTCTACAAAGCAAGTCCAGGACAGCCAGGGCTGTTACACAGAGAAACCCTGTCTCGAAAAACCAAAAAAAAAAAAAAAAAGAAAGAAATGCAAGTTGATAGTCATTCAAACTTGTGATTTTATTAGGATAATTAAGTTAGTTAATCTCAGATATTTTCTAAGTTAATCAGATATTAAGTTGTTAGAGAAAAGCAACATTTTCTTACTCAACGGAGATGGATAGATGGTCTTCAAAAACCTTAAGAGATCTGTAGAATATGCCATTTAAAGATATTTTTATTATTTTTAAACATTCTTTGACACGAGACTGTCAGCTCCTGACAGTTGGAAATCCCATTGGATTTGGAAGGAGACAATGAGCATCAAAAAATCTTCATGAGGAGATAATTCTTACTGGCAGAAATGCCCCTGCTCTCTCAACAGACTATATACAGTCCAAAGATGGACCAGAGCTTCAGTGCAGGTAAATTGATGGCCTGATTCTGCAAAGACAGAATGGACAAATCTTATTTCCTGCTCCAAAACTAAGTCTGTGAGACATGCTTGGCTAGAAGGCTAAAGATGATGCTCCAATGTTATAGAAACTGGGGACTGTCTAGGCAGCCAGTTGTCTGTCATTTCATGGTTTTGGAAGTTGCTTATTTATCCTTCTCAGGTTTCTGATGTGATTGAAGACTACATAGTTATAGCATCACAGTAAATTTTAAGATGTCTAGGAATTAAAAGGATGTTTTAAGATTAAGATGATTTAGTTAATAATGTAAGTTAGGATGGAAGTTGAATTAGGTATAGATCCTTAAACTTATCAAGAGAGATATGTAATAGAATATATTTCCTAGTTCATTAGTCAAATACATATAGACTGGACATTGAGAATGTATGTCATACCTTTTAGTTTTCATAATTGTTTTTTTGTTATTGTTACTGTATTGTGTTTATTGTTGTATTTATTATTATTAAGAAAAGGAGCCTTTTTTTAGACTTAAAGGGGGAGATGTTGAGGGAAGGCCTAATAACATTGCTTCTAATAGGTTGATTTCAATGCTGAGATCTGGTTACCACCCTTTTGAGGCATTCTCGTGATTGGTTAATAAAAGTCTCTGATAGCCAATTAGCTGGGCAGAAAGAGTATAGGAAGGCAGGACTTCCTGAGATTAGAACAAGAACCCTGAGTTTTACATGGAGGATTAGCTCATTCCATCAGGAGACATGGAAGCAGATGTGTTTGAGAACACTGGAAGGTAATCACAGGCACATGGTGGTTTGGGATTAGGTGATCCGGGTTAATTTAGAGTAGCCAATTGAGAGTCTGTCCAGCTAAGGGTTAAGCATTGAAACATTAAACGGTCTTGGTGTATTTAATTATTGGGGAAAGAACGCGGCAGCTTATAGGCCATCAATCCAAGCAATCCAGGGCTGTTGGACTCCTGGACTCCCATCAAACTCCAGTGAATCTCCTGCCAAGCCATTGGTAATTCTACTGGCTTAATATAACAACTTATATTATTTAAGAGAGTTTAGGTTACAGGTGGTGTAGGCCACCCTTGGTCCAGGGCTCTTTCCCCAGGATAAATCAGGTCGCTGGTTAAGGTGGGGCAGGCCCATCAGCTGATATTCTGCCAGGCTGCCCACTGCTCTGCCAAGCCGCCAGCTGGTCTGCTGGCCTAATCTTACAGTTTATACTTATTAATAAATACAATTGATAATTACATTGCAGTTTCAGACCCCTGAGAAGCTTGAGAGGCCATGAGGGGCTACTGAAGCCTCACTTATGAACAGATAGGCCATGGGGTGGCAGACAGCACTGGGCACACCCAAGGTTGCCTGGAAAGCAGAGAGGCCAAGAGTTTGCAGGTGGTGGCAGGGCTCCTGTCCAAGGATGAGAATTAATGGAAGCCAGCTCAGAGGCAGGGTGGAGAGGTCCATCTGAACATACACTTGCATGTGCCAAGGGGCCCAGAGAGGCTAACTCAGGGGATGGGTTTGGGCAGGACTTTCCTGGTCTTGATTGGAAATGGGAGGTGGTATCCAGGAGCTGATGAGCCCAAAGAAGGAATGGGACAGTAATGATGGCAAGAGGGGGACCCTCACATCCAGACAAGATGGGGAGAGGTGCTCTAGTGTGTATGGCAGAGGTGGGGGTTGTTGGAGAGGTGGGGTCATGAAAGCTGAGCAGGAAGGAATTCAAGGGGAGGTAAGTGAGGCTTATACATGGACCAAGGAAGAGCAGCACAGAGGCCTGAGAGTGGCTGCAGAGGTAAAGATGGAGTGAGAGTCTGTGGACTGTGAGAGAGTTCCCCCAAAGGCCTCGGGCTACTGAGGTAGAGTGGGAAGGGCATGCAGGGGAGACAGGTTGGAGCAAGTTTCTCAGGTGTGAGGAGGGTGGGGCCCTCTGCAGGTGGAAGACATCTGGTGGTTTTTCTTCTTGCTGAAGGCAAGGGAGGCTGCTATGAGGAGCAGGGGCTGTGCTCTGGGTAAACCACAGTGCGGGCGGGTGGAGGTTGGTTACGGCTGAGGAACAAGACAAGAATAAGAATAGTGAGCTAACATGCAGCACCAAAAGCTATGTCTACTTCCTGCTCTTAATTTTACTAGGGGGAAAAAAGATTCTCACATCCAATGACAAGCATCTTACAGGAGAAACAAGAAAGCCATGTAATCACAAAGGGAGAGATCTGCTGAAGAGTTTTTTAAGACAGGCTGATCCCCTGGCACATCTATGGGGAACCTCACCCTGCTAACCCATGACAGGCCATGTAGTGATCTGTCACCAAAGACCAGAAACCCAATCCCTGGGGGTGTTAAAAGGGCATGTTGTAGGGATTCTTCTGCCATCCCTAAGTCAGGGAGGCAAGACTAGGCTGGGCAGATGAACCAGGGAGGGCAGGCATATGCTGCTGGGAAGGAGGAAACAAAGACCTCAGAAGAGCTTGGGGGGAGACTGGCTGGGTTGTGACTGGAGGGATGGGCCTTCAGGAAGGGCCCTGGTTAATATCTCAGGTGGCAGCTTGGTTGGGTTAAGAAGCATTTGGGGGATTCAGAAAGCACATTTCTGGGTGAGGGAATTTCCAGAGAGGATTAACTGAGGAGGAGAGACTGTCCTGAGTGTGGGACAGGGGTCCCAATGGAATAAAAGGAAAAAGGAGAAGGCCGCCATCGAAAGCATTCCCTCTGTGCTTCCTAAGCAGGAGAGTGAGCTGCCCAGCACCCAGCACTGCCCTCTGAAACTGCGGACAAGATGCATCTTTTCCTGAAGTTATTTCTCGGGGGTCTGTCACAGCAAAGGATAAAGAACAAACACAAACACCTTCTGGCAAGTCAGTTTTAGGACAGAAGGTTGCTGGGAGGGGTGCCTAAAGAAATGCTATGGGAAATTCCTGGGATGGGAGTCTGTCCGCTCTAGGGAGAAATTTGTTTGAATAGTCAAGAAGGTCACTGCCAGCCTTCTTGGGTCCCTCATGTCCTGGGGGCTTTGCCCTGCTGACTGGGCCACTTGGAGAATACCTCAGGCCTTCTCTGAGCCTGTTTCCTTATCTCAGAAGTAGGATATTGAAGTCTCATTGTTTTGCTTGGGACTTGGTGTCATGTGGTCCAGGCTGGCCTGGATCTCATTGCATAGCCAAGGATGATCTTTAATTTGTTTTTGTTGTTGTTGTTTTGTTTTGAGCCAGAGTATCTCTGTGTAGCCCTAGCTGTCCTAGAACTCACCACATAGACCAGACTGGCCTTGAACTCACAGAGATCCACGGGCCTCTGCCTCCTGAGTGCTGGGATTAAAGGTATGCGCCACCAGGCCTGGCTGGTGATCTTGAATTCTTGATCCTCCTGCCTTCACCTCCAAGTTCTTGGGATTCCAGGGTTTACATACAATCTGGCAAGTAGAACTCTCTTTTTTTTCTTCCTTCCTTCCTTCCTTTCATTATTATTATTATTATAGAAACAGGGACTCTTTATGTAGCCTTAACTGTTTTGGAACTTATTATGTAGACCAGGCTGGCCTTGAATCTGCCTGCCTCTACTCCCAAGGGCTGGGATTAAATGTTTGTGCCACCACACCCGGCTTAGACCTGTATTCTTAACTTCCTCATCCTGTAGCCAGGATGTCTATGTTTCAGTACTGCCCCAAAAGCTCTCTCAGGGTTCCTGGGTGACACCCAGAGCTATACTGCCCTGGAGCTTCATTTCTCTGGGACTCAGCCTTTCTCTGCTTGTCCTCAGCGCCACTCACATACATATTAGATGCCTAGGGGGTCAGTCCACATCTCAGGACCAGCTATAGGAACTGCAGGGTCCAGCTCAAAATGAAAATGTGAGTCCTCTTGTTCAAAAATAGAAAGGGCTGGGTGTGGTGGTGCAGGCCTGTAATGTCAGCATTTGACAGACTGAAGTAGGAAAATTGTCAATTCAAGACTGGCCTGGGATGCATAGAGGTCAAGCCAGCTTGGGCTACAGAGTAAAACTATGTTAAGAGAGAAAAATAATTTAAAAGTATCTGAAATAGGGTCCATCAAACTAAAACCATACACAGGGCTCTCGGGAGGGTGAGTGGGAATGCGGAGGGTAGGTTCCCTTCTTCTCTGCCCGGGTGCAGCGTGGTCAGGAGGACCTGTCACAGCATCAGGAGGGTCTGAAGTCATACAATGCAGCCCATGTCAGTGTGTCACGGGGTCCAGGAAATGTGACTATTAGAATTATCATTGTGGTGGTGAGGTCAGTGTCCTGCCTCTGCCCAGTGACCTCAGGCAGGTCACTTGAGCTCTGGGCTTAGTTCTCGACATGTGATGGATGACAGGGAGCTTCGACACTCCACAGCCTTCAGACTGTGATTTGGCCTCTGTTTAGGAGACACAAGGCAGAAAGAAATACTTGCCACAGACTTGAGACACTGCAGAAATCTGGAGGCCACTGGCAAGTTGTGGTGCTCCTGGGAGGGTCTTGTGACCCTTCCATGGAGAGCCAACACTTCATCCGGTCACTGCTAAGATCCTTTCATGACACCTCGATCCTGTTCCTATCTGGTGACTCCTCCCACATTTACCCCCTACAAGGGACAGATGTTTTGAATGAACAAGCCCTGTCTGGCTGACCAAAGACAAACAGACATTTCATTTGGGACAAAACCCACAGAGGGTGTCACTCTCTGAGGGTTGTGGATAGGACTGTCCCATTTTATAGAGGAGGAAGCCAAGGGCTGTAGAGTGGTAAGTAACCATTCAAGGCAGTGGCCTAACTTGGGAGTGTCAGACAAGGGTTGCAGCCCCATCTGTCTGCCTGCCAAGCTCATACTGTATGGAGATCTTGCATGTCCTGGGGGCTCTTAAAGGAGCCATCCAACACGAGGCCTTCAGCCAGTGCAGAAGTCAGGTGCTCAGGGGATCTGCAGAGGGGTGCAGGGCTCAGCCTTCCTGCCTGGCTGTCCTGGTGCCTCTCCCCATCCCGTCATGGGCCCCTCCACATCTTCCTCTGGGCTCCAGGTCCATTCTGTCACCTCCACAGTCACCGCTAGCAACAGGCCCCTTTCCACTTCCTGTCTCTCTGGAGAACGTTTTCTTTAAATGCTCCTCTCTGCTTTTTTTTGTTTTGGTTCCTTCTTCCAAAAACTGTTTTCAATTAATTTCATAATAAAAACCATACCAAATTCTTGAAAACAACAGCATTAAGAATTATTTTTGAGAACTATCTCGGGAAGCGCTTCCTGAGCTCTGTCTGTCCAGCTTCGTGGCACTCTGGTGCCCACCTCTTTAATGTTCTTCCCAGGCTACCTCCATGTCCCTCTCACCATTGAAACTACCCCCCAAACTGTCCCTTCCTGATGTGCCCCTTTCACTGTGTGCAGCTGTCTGTCTGAAGAGCATTTCCCATTACCCAGCCTGCCTCCCACGGCACTGTCTCAGGGATGTTTTCTCTCCAGGGCAGATCTGATCTGTCTGGATCCCTTTTGTTCAAACTCATCATGGATTTGGCATCCCTAGGGATAAGACCTAGATCACGGAGCCTCACTGCCTACCAGGCAGTTGATTTCCTGCCTTTGTATATGTTCGGACTTTCTGTGACAGACACTATTTCAGAGTGGGGAGAAAATACCAGTGCAGGAGGACAAGATGGCGAGAAGAGGTGGACAAGCTCCAGGTTGCAACCCACCAGGGGTTTACAAAGGGAAATATGTATTGGGTAGGGGTTTAAAAAGGAGAATCCAGCACTCCCAAAACTGGAGGAGGAGGTGTGTCCATATGCTCTGTGTACCTTAGGAGACAAAAGAGGCGCAGGCTACACCTGGGCTTTCCCAGATTCTGACAGCAGTGGAGACAGGGCAGGCGCCCTTGTTCACTGTTGGGCATAAAACTCTCCACTGACCATCTGAAGGGCTCTGTTTCTCTTTCAGGGTCAGGTCAGGTCATGGTGGATGTGGTGGCTCATATTCATTCCCAGCTTGCCTGGGTGTGACTGTGCAGTGTTTTCAGAAAGGTTTTGCTGAGGTGGGAAGCAGCATCCCTTAGTCTGGGGTCCTGAGCTGAATAAAAAGAGAGCGCGAACTGCCTGCCCCCCCCCCCCCCCCCGTTCCCTGCTCACCCCCCCCCCCGTGTTCCCTGCCCACCCCTGCTTCCTGACCACTCTGTGAATCTTAGTTCATTCACCTGACAGGTAAAAACAGTCTGGACAGGGTCCTGCGCCCTCACGGTTGTTATTCCTGGTAGCCCCCCCCAAAGAGTCCCAGTATTTCCCTTTAGGGCTCTACCCAGCATGGCATAGGGCATTCCTTCAGACCAGTGCTGTTCTGCCATGCCATCTCCTTCCCCCAATGCTTCATCTCACTTTCTTCTCTGTCCGTGCAGAGGTTGAACCCAACCCAAGGTCTTGCATATACTGAACACAGCCTCCTCCCTGAACCATGCCATAGTCTTTCCTTTTTAAAGTAATATCTTGATGGTTTGGGTAGTGATGGAAGATTGCTTCAAAACTAGCATGTTTGTTCTTACATTTCAAAGAATCCTTCTGAGTCTGTGAAGAAAAGAATCACTCCCTTCCTCTAATGGTTTCCTTTGTGAAGCTGAGCCACGGAGGTGAAGTGGACTGACAGTTTGCCAGCTCTCATTTCTATTTTCTTGGCATTCATGGCCAGGCACAAGTTAGTATCTCCAGGAAGTCATTGTTTTGTTTTGTTGGTTTTTTGAGACAGGGTTTCTCTGTGTAGCTCTGGCTGTCCTGGAACTCACTTTGTAGACCAGGCTGACCTTGAACTCAGAGATCCACGTGCCTCTGTCTCCCAAGTGCTGGGATTAAAGGCGTGGGCTACCATGCTAAGTTAGGACATGTTATTTTTTGTGTGAAAAAGTGTCACATGAGTGTTACACTGGAGCTTGCTAATTTTTAAATTATTTTATGTGTGTGAGTGTTTTTGTTTGCGTGTATGTCTATATATCACAAACATGCGTGGTGCCTACAGAGGTCAGAAGAGGGCATTTGATCCCCTGAACTGGAGTTATGGTTATTTGTGGATGATCATGTGGGTGCTGGGATCTAAACTCAGGTTCTCTAAAAGAGCAAAAAGTGATTTTCACTGTTGAACCATTTCTCCAGCCTTTGAAACAAAAAACTTGCTTTTTGTAACTTAAAAATATATTGCTATTGGTGGATCTCTGTGAGTTCCACAGAGGTTAGCCTGGTCTACAAAGTGAGTCCAGAACAGCAAGAGTTACACAGAGAAACCCTGTCCTGAAAAACCAAAACCAAAACAAAACCCCCCAAAACAAACAAACAAACAAAAAATACCCTGCTGCTCTTGAGCCCAGTTTTTTTTTAACATTTATTTATTTATTATGTATACAGTATTTGCTCTACATATATGCCCGGGCAGATCTCAATGTAGATGGCTGTGAGCCACCATGTGGTTGCTGGGAATTGAACTCAGGACCTTGGGAAGAACAGCCAGTGCTCTTAACCTCTGAGCCACCTCTCCAGCCCCTTGAGCCCAGTTTTACTGCCTGTAACCCCAATACTGGGAGGTGGAAGTGGAGGAGTAAAGAGTTCAAGGCCAGGCAAGGTTACACAGAAACCTTTAAACACAGCCATGGTATATTTCCTGTGGACTGTTAATAACTTAAGTGGATACTGAGGTGGTTAATATTCATTGTCAACTTCACTAGACTTGAAACCTTATAGGAAGGAAGCACCCTCAGAAGGCCAGAGTTGTGTCCGTCCCTACATGGTTTCACTCTCAGGAAAAAAAAACAAAAAACAAAAAAACTCCTCCTGAATGTGTGGGCTGGGGTCCTAGAATGAATAAAAAGTGAAAAAAAGAGAGAAAGCTGGGTGCCAGCTCTCTTTGTATGCTAACTACTTATGGATTGGACGTGGTCAGCCACCTCATCTTCCTGCCACCAAGCCTGCTACCATGAGTTGATGGATCCTCTCTCAGACACAGAGCCAAAACAAACCCCTTGCTTTTTTAAGCTGTTCTTGTCAGGTGTTTTGTTTGAACAAGCAAGACATGCAGACGAAACACTGGCAATAATCCTTACTCTGCCTGCCTCTTAGTCCTGGCCCCCCCCATCCCATGTGTTTAGCATAAAATTTCTCTCAAACAGGATCACCAGGTCACAAAGTATATACATTTAAATTTTATACATCTTGCAGTTTTTCTGTCTCAATAGAACAAATATCCTAGGAGTGTGTGACTGTCCCACACCCTGTCCAACTCTAAATGTCAGGAACATCAAGTCTAAACAGTTGCCAAGATTACATGCAGAACCTCATTGTTTTTGATGTGGTTTCCCGAATGTAATCAAGGTTGGGTGTCTTAATTGTGTCCACCGGCCTTCACATTTCCTCTTCTGAGAACTTGAGGATCTAATCCTTTGTCCGGTTTTTAACTGTGTGTGTGTTTTCAAACGCCTTGTAAGGCCTTTTGATCATTGTTGATGTTAATCTCACTGTTTATGTGTGTCAGTCACTTGGTGAGGGGGGAGTTCTAGGGATCGAACCTACAGCCTCAGACATGCTGAGCTTTTGCTCTGTGCTCACCTCCAGGTCAGTGGCAAACACCATCCAGTTACACACAGAAATGTGAATTTAACTTCAAAACATATTGAAAATGTTTTTTCATTTCATTTCATACCATTAACTACTGTCCCACTGCTCCAGCCTAGGCTGGAGCAGTGGGACAGTAGTTAATGGTATGAACCACTCTTCGAGAGAATCTGAGTCTGAATCCCTCATCTGCTTGTGGCAGCCACTTCTAACTCCAGCTCCAGTATCTTTTGGCCACTGAGGGCACCTGGACTCACATGCACAAACCCACACACAGACAAACACTCATTTACTTAATTTAAAAATAAAATAAATCTATTTTTGTTCAAGATTGGGTTTCTGTGTACAGCCCTGGCTGTCTTGGAACTTGCTCTGTAGACCAGGCTGGCCATTAACTCAGATGTGTCTGCCTCTGCCTCCTGAGTGCCCCAGCACTTTATCCAATTGAAGGCCTGTGCCACCATGCCTGGCTCCCACAGTCACCAGTAAAGTTAGTACCCTCACACTAACAGGCTGTTCCTTTTTACTTTCCTTATGGTGTTTGTTTGTTCTTTTTTATCTTGTTTCTTTTCTTGACATGTTATTTTATTTTATTGCCTATCTCTTATCTATTTTATGTGTATGGCTGTTTTGCTTGGACGGAAGTCTGTGCACAGTGTATATGCAGTAGGCCAGAGGAGGGCATTGGATTTCTTCCACTACGTGAGTGTTAGAAACAGAACCCAGGTCCTCTGGAGGAACAACCAAGTGCTTTTTACTGCTGATCTATCTCTCCTGTCCCCTCTCTATTTTATTTTATCTTTTTTGAGATTGGGTCTCATAAATTTTAAGCTAGCCACAAATGTGGAGACAAGAAATTCTGATGCTGCCTCAGCCTCCCCAGTTCTAAGGTTATGGGTGTATGCTATCTCACCTAGTGGGGATGGGACCCAGGGCTTCCTGCATGCTAGGTAAACATTCTACCAACTAAGTAACATCTCCTGCCCCTCCAATTTGAGTTAGGGCCCTGCTGTGTAGCTTATTTGGACATTGAACTTGAGGCAATCAATCCTCCTATCTCAGCCTCTGGAGTGTTGGGATTACAGAGGTTTTCTATGCCACATTTCCATGTCTAGCCCTTGTGATTTTTTTTTTTTTTTTTTTTTGCACTGGAGAAAATGTTGCTTTTAGCTACTCAGACTTTCCTTTTTGTGGTTTCTGGATTTATTTTATGAAACTTAGAGAGGCTTTCCCACTCCACAATAACTAAACAAAGCACAAAAAGTCTTCTAGTGCTTTCAATACATGATCTATTGGCCGGGCGCGCACCTTTAATCCCAGCACTCGGGAGGCAGAGGCAGGCGGATCTCTGTGAGTTCAAGGCCATCCTGGTCTACAAAGTGAGTCCAGGACAGCCAGGGCTGTTACACAGAGAAACCCTGTATCAAAAAAAAAAAAACCCTAAAAAACAAAAACAGAAACCGTGACTTATTATTTTTAAACAATGGCACAGTATTTCATTCTCAGAGCAAGACCTATAATTTATTTAACCAAACCCTGAATCACTGAGCATTTGGCTAGTTCAGGTTCCTCTGTGTTAAATCATGTCATATTGTGCACCCTGGTTTTTCATCTGGATTTATGTGAAAGGGAAACCTGAGAGATCAAATCACATCACTGTAGTTGACCATGGGGTGGAGGGCGTAGCTCAGTTGATAGGTGCTCTCCTAGAATGCACGAGGCTCTGGGTCCCATCTCCAGCACCCTATAAGCTGAACATGGGTGCACACCTGTAAACCCAGCAATTGGGAGATAGAGGTGGGAGGACCAAGAATTCAAGATCATCCTTGACTATTTAGCAAGTTTGAGACCAACTAGAGGAGATCTTGTCTCAAAAAAAAAAAAAAAGCTTCAACTTGTATTTTGCTGCTTTTCTGGTCTTCTGTATCTCAACACTTGATTTAACTTAAGTTACATTTGAATAGCACTGAGCTAGCTCATATGGTTCAACAAAGATAGGGCAGGCGAAAGGGCTCAGTGGATAGAGCGCTTGCTGCTAAGACCAACTAAGTGAGTTCAATCCGTGGTACCCACACGATGGAAGGAGAGAACAGACACTCTAACACATACACGACATGTGCACTTCCCCTACACATAAATAAACACATTTTATACAGTACATACCTACAGATAGAAGATGATGATGATAGATAGACAGATAGATAGATAGATATAGAACAAAAGAATAAGTGGGAAAACATCTTATCTTGTTCACTGTTTTCCCTGGGAAACAACCCATGTTATCAGTTTCTTGTGCATCTTTCCAGCTATCATCCACACAAATGAAAATAAGATAGGTGTGTAATTGTTTTTCCCCCTTTAAAAATATATGGCTGGGTGTGATGGCATAAACTTAATATTCTTAATGCTGAGGCAGGAGGATCACTATGAGTTTCAAGGCAGCTTGGGCTATAGATGATGAGACTATGTCTACACACACACACACACACACACACACACACACACACACACACAGTGCGCACTGTGCGACTTCTTCATGTATCTCTAGGATTGTTCCATAAAGAGTGTAGAGCCGGTGTGTTACAACTGTATCCAGAACAGCAGGCGATAAGCTCACTCAGCTCACCTCTCTGATGGACATTTAGGAAATTTCCAGCTGTAAACAATGTTGCATTGGTAAAGTCTCAGTTCCTCCTCTCCCTTACTTGTGTTCGGCAGGATACATTTCTGCAAGTGCTGGGTGAAAGGGAGATGTGATATTCATGATAAATATTGCCAAGCCAAACCACTTCTGTGGATGCTCAGATGGTTGTGCATCCACCAACAAGCCTGGAGGGACCTGCTTTCCTCTGGCCTTGCTACATGTTTTTGGTCTTTGTTTTTCAGACAATGGGATCTTTTCTTCCTCCCTTCTTCCTCCCTTACTTCTGTCTCAGCCTCTCTCCACCTACCCACAACAATAAAAAGCTTGAGTTTTTATTGTTGTTTTCTTTGTTCCAGACAGGGTTTCTCTGTGTAGCCCTGATTATCCTGGAACTCACTCTGTAGGCCAGGTTGGCCTCGAACTCAGAGATCTTCCTACTTCTGCCTCCTCTGTGAGTGTGCCACCACACCCAGCTTTATTGTTGTTTGTTGCTGCTGATAATGTTGTTATTTGTTTTAAGACCAGATTTTTCCAATGTAGCCCAGGCTGACCCTGAAGTAGAGGTCCTCCTGCCTCAGCTAGGATTACAGGCATAGGATACATCATGTAGTTAAAAAATAGCCCCACCTCCATCCCTTGCTTCCTCTCTCTTTCTCTGGGTTTTAAGCCCCTATGTGCTAGGTAAGTACTTTATCATTGAACTACATCCCTAGGAGAAAAAAAATCTTGTAGTTAAAATTTTTATTTACTTTATTAAGAGTTATCAAGTACATGGTGTCGCATGGCTTTTAATCCCAGCACTCAGGGGGCAGAGGCAAGCAGATCTCTGTGAGTTTGAGATCAGCCTGGTCTACAAATCAAGTCCAGGACAGCTAGGGATCTGTTACACAGAGAACCCTGTCTCTATAAACCAAAAAACAAACAAAAAAATCAAATATATTACCAGGCATGGTGGCATATGCCTACAATCCCAGTACTTGGGAGGTGGAGGCAAGAGAAGAATTCAGCCCAGCCTTTGGCCACATAGTGAGTTCCTGGAGTTCTAGTCAACCTGTGCTATATGAGACCTTAAAAACAACAACAACAGCAAAAACAAAACCAAAAAACTGTAGTGAGAAAGGGGGCAAGATGGCTCAGTAGGTAAAGGTACTTGCCTGTCTAAGTAGGATGAGTGATCCGAGTTCAGCTCTTGGGACCCACATTAGGGTGGAAGGAGAGACCCTACTTCATGTCCCTCTGACCTTCACATGTGCACTCTAGGATATTTGTCTACAAATATCATACAGTATTTTTTATATTTTATAGTTTTAAGCACACAGGGGAGGGGGAGTTATTGGGCTTCTTGTCAGGTCTCTATGGGTCAATCCGATTTTCTCTTTCCATTAGACTGAGTCTTAATATCCCTGGTGCTTTCACCTCCAAGCTGGCTCTTTAAAATGATCTATGGAAGCTCTTTTTGTGTCAGAGAAATCTCCCCTGCCCTGTTTTATGAGATGCCACCTTTCACCATCCTACAGTTTTGTTTTGTTTTCTGCTTTGATTAAGTGGTTTTTACAATGCAGACACATGCATTTGCTTGTCTCTGTGTGTGTGTGTGTGTGTGTGTGTGTGTGTGTGTTAAAGAGTCTCTGTGTGTGTGTGTGTGTGTGTGTGTTAAAGAGTCTCTCTCTCTCTCTCTCTCTCTCTGTGTGTGTGTGTTAAAGAGTCTCTCTCTCTCTCTCTGTGTGTGTGTGTGTGTGTGTGTGTGTGCGCGCGCGCACGTTAAAGAATCTACATGAAAGAGGCCAGAGAAGGGCATTAGGCGTCTTTCTCTAACACCCTCCCCCGATTCCCTAGAGATGTGGTCCCTCCTGGAATCTGCAGCTTCCCATCTTTCCCCTGCCCACCAGGCTGGTTGGTCAGCAAGCCCCACTGATTGTCTAGGCTGCTAACCCCCATTATGGGTGCTCCAAGCACTTGTGGCCACACCTGGATTTTACATAGGGCTGGGGATCCGAATTCATATTCTCATACTTGTACAGCAAGCACTCTTACTCACCGAATCATATTCCCAGCTCATAATGCTGAAATTTTAATTCTTTTTACCCTCTTCCTTCTCATATTATTTTGAACTTTTAATTCTTCATGTTGTCGAATTTATTGATCTTTTCTTTAGAGGTCTCAGATTTGCTAAAATATTTAAACAGGCTTTCCTCATTCTCAAGTTAGCTTTAAAAAAATCTTCCTATGATTTCACTGAAACATATATGTTTTTCTATATGGGAAATATTACACACATATATTTATTTTGGTGGTAAGGCTCCATTGAACCCAGGGCCTGGAGCATTTTCTATCCATTTAGCTATGTCCCTAGCCAAAACATGACGTGTTTTTAATGACGGTATGGTATGTTACCACCTGAGAGGACTATAATTTATAATCCAATCCCCTATTGCAGAATGCTTAAACTATGTTTTCTTTTCCACTACTATGAATTATACTGCAGTGAGAAGCCTATACATACATTTTCAACTTCCTTAGGCTGAATTCCTGAAAGCCACCTACACTCTCAACCCCACACTGTCCCCAGAGAGCAGAGGAGCCCTTCTCTCACAGTGGGACTCCTCAAGAGTCTACCTGCCCCTTCCAAGGGCCTGAGGTGAGAGGGAAGCCCGGGGAAAGACTCTCTGTTGACCAGACTTAGTTCATTTTTGATTTGTCAGGCACACCAGATACGATGCAGGAAGAAGGCAGGAAATCAGAAAGGAAATCTGAAATTGGCTCTTAGGGCTCTCCAGGGCCCACTGACTCTAACTTGGAAAGCAACTCACAATGCAGCAATTCTGCATTCCAATGGATTTGTGACCTGGTTTTTAAGATCACAGCAAGGCTTTGCCTAGAGGCACTCTGGCCTATCAGATGGTTTCCAAAAGAAAGGGGAGGTTTGAGAAGAGAATGTGGCCAGTCTGGGACAGGGTGTGGCTCTCTCTGTAGGCCTCTGGCCATCAATTAGAGCTTAGAGGAAGAGCTGATTTAACTATTTACAATGCCTCTAAATCTGAGATCCTGGAAGTCACTTGGCTATTGTGGTAGGCATGAATCTCCCCCATAGATACCCCAATTCCTCCTGGTACCCAGAACCTGGGAAAATGCAATGCTCTAAGTCAGGGTAATTAGAGGCGTGGGTAGATTCAATTGCTCAGGAGCCCACTTGGAACAGGGAGATTATCTTGAATTATATGGGTGGATACCATGGGAAAGGATAATCAATATTAGAATGACAAAGTTGAGAGAGGCAGCACCTGTCACTTCTAGCTTCAAAGAAGAAGGTGACCTCAAGCCAAGGAATGAGAGCCCTCTAGCCACGGGATAAGGCAAAGATGGATGCTCTCTCTTTGAGCTCCCAGAAGGAAAGCTTCCTGCCAACACTCCAAGTCTCAGTGCAGATAAGCATGCGTCATTTTAAGTTTGTGTTATTATTGCGGCCATAGGAAACTAATATGAATGCTACCTTGTATTGCCAATAAATAAGATGCTGGGGGGAGTGCCCTGGCACACACAGCATCTAGAAGCAGGATGAGGATGAGAAGCACATACTCCAGAGTACAATCCTTTATTTGCTAGATCCTTCTGATAATGTTGACTTCTTCAAGATGAAGACGTCCTAGGTGTCAAGAGTTAGCCAGGGCTTGGTCTGAACAGGCTGACATAGAAGGATTAACAGTTCAAGGCTAGTTTGGGCTACAGTGAGTTCAAGATCAGCCTTCTTGATTTAGGGAGACTTTAGCTCATTTTTTTTAATTTTTAATTTTTTTTTTTTTTAAGAAAAGGGCTGAGGATGTAGCTTATGGCTGAGCGCTTATCTAGTATGAGACACTGGGCTTAATTCCCAGTACCAGAAAAACACAAGGGAGAGAGGGAAGGAGAAAGGGAGGGAGGGAGGGAGGGAGGGAGGGAGCCAGGACTACATAATGAGCTCCCAGCCAGCCTGGGCTGTACATACATGAGACCCTGATGGAAGGGGGAGAAAGGAATGGGAAGGAAGAAGAGGAAGAGGAGGAGGAGGAGGACGAGGAGGAGGAGGAGGAGGAAAGAAGGAGGAGGAGGAGGAAAGATGGAGGAGGAGGAGGAGGAAAGAAGAAGGAGGAGGAGGAGGAGGAGGAGGAGGGGGGAGAGAAGAAGAAGAAGAAGAAGAAGAAGAAGAAGAAGAAGAAGAAGAAGAAGAAGAAGAAGAAGAAGAAGAAGAAGAAGAAGAAGAAGGAGATTAAATTGTGTGGAAAGACACCAGGGTTGTGGGGATTATCCTGCAGGCTGAGAAGGCTGAGAGCCCCTCCTTCCAGCTGCAGAGGTCTCCCAGATGTGGTGGGCGGGACCCTGGAACAGCAGCGTGAAGTGTGGGTAGGTGAGGGCGAGAGGTCCGGGACTGGCGCACTAGGGGCTAGGGGTTGCACCGTCGGGGGAGCGGCTATTTGCGGCCAGGCGGGGAGGAGCGGGGGTGGAGCCGGGGGTGGGGGTGTGTGATCCGGGCGGAGCAGCGGTGGGCTCGGGTTACTTCCTTTTAACCCGCCGGGCCAGGCGGGCAGGCGGCGGCTAGGCAGGAGCAGCTTGGAGCGGCACACTGTCTTAGGCAAGTGCGGGGCGGCAGCCGCGGGCTGCCGAAGAAGTTTGGGGACACCGAGCATGGGGCTTGGCATCCAGGGTGCGGGAGCCAACTACAGCTTCTGTCCCTACTCAGATGAGTAAACTGAGGGCCTGGAGCTACCGAGGCTGTTTGAGTGGGTCCTAGAGGGTGCCAGTGGTTCGTGGCCTCTAGGTGTCCGCAGGGCTCCTCCGAGGGAGGCCCCGGCCTTGGTGACAGAAGATGGCCAGGCCTGGAGACCAGGGGGTGGCTGGAGCCCCGGGACACAGGGTGGTTCTGGTGGACAGAGGGTGGCCAGAATCAAGGGATACAGGGGAGGGGGGGTCCAGGGACACATGGTGTACAGAGCCGGAGCCGGGAGGAGAGGATACAGAAGGACTGGAGGATAGAGAACTAGGGACCGTGCGGGACCGTGCGAGTGGGGCAGACGGCGGCGAGCGTTGGCCCAGGGAACTCACAGAGCAAAGCCACAAGTTTCTGCTCTGCAGTCCCAGGCAGGTTTACAGAGGTGGCCCCGGATCCGAGCCCCAGACCCTGTGAGGAGGCAGGAAATAGACTTTATCTTCGTTTTGCTACCTGGAGCCCTGGTGCCCAGCCCACCCCATGCATAGGCATCCCTCCTGGATACGCGCCAGGTCAGAGGTAGCCGATCCTGCTGCGGTGCCCTCTTGGGAGCAGCGTAGATGACAACTTGAGCTTTTTCTGCAGAGGGGTCTTTCCAAGCAAGATACCTCCAATATCCTCAGGAAGGCCATCCTCCCAGGAGAGTCAGGGCTTTGGTGACTTAAAGCCCCATCATACCCTGAGGATACCAGTGAGGTGTGCAATTGGGAGATTTCAGGGCATCCTTGTGGCTGACAGATCTGAGGTCTAGGGATAATAGGTGAACTGTCTCAGGACCTTGGCTAGTTTACTTGGGAAAGTGGAGCTTGGAGCAGGTGGCCTCTCACCTTTGTCAGCATGGGTGGCTCGTAAGAAGGAGATGGGCCTCCACCGCACAGGAGGACTGGCCACAATTCCCCAGGAGGAAGGGAGTTGTCCCTACATGGGAAGGGCCCAGCACAGGGACTCTGGTTGGTTGCTCTGGTTGGTGATGGGATCCCTGAGCAATGGGTGGTATAGCCTAGGTTGGCCTCCTCTAGTCAGTTCTCCAGCCTCAGCCTCAGCTCTGGATTTGGCTGTAGGACTCTCCCCCTACTGCCTAGGATTTGAATCTAGCACCACAGGCATGGTAGCCCTGTGGAGTAATGGTGGGGCAGCTGCGAGTTGCTCACCCTGAAGCTCTTTCATACCAGAATCCCAACTGACTGGTAGCCACTCACCTCAGCCTGAATCCATTCTTGAGGGACCCTATGGTGGTCTTAGTTGTATTTGTGAGGGCAAGGCAAGGGTCCTCTACAGAACTGTGACTTGTGGCAGCCCCTGGTGGTCCCCACCTAAGTAAGAAGCATCACTTTCCAGAACAGTTCCCTACTCCTGGTCACCGTCTGAGTGCAGGGAATCTGTTCTTTTTGTGGTCTTTGGAGCTGCATTCACCAAAGAAAGTGTAGGGCTGTACGGTTAGTGCACCTTGTTCACTCCACAAGGCCCTTCTGTTCCTGCCTCCCAGGGACACTGCCTTGGCCCACAGAGGCCCACTTGCCATGGGTTAAATGCTGTTCCCACAGAATGGACAGTGTCCAGGGCTCCCAGAGGAAGCACCCTGGGGGCTGGCCTCAGCCCAATCCAGCTGTGACATGGGAATAGGCCATCAGCCAGGATGAACCTGCTCTGGGACCTGGCTTTACGCTGGTCCAGCACTGATACTTCAGAGTGGGCAGAGAGACTACACACTGTCCCCTAGCTCCCCTGCCCAGCCTCACAGTGCCTACACCAGAACTCAGGGTGAGAGATCTGGAGAGGAGTCCATGAGACTGAGGTGTGCTGTGGAGCCCAGACTACCTAGTGTGTATGGTAGTGGTGGTGGTGGTGGTGTGTTTATGTGTGTGTGTGTGTGTGTGGTATGTTTGCATGTGTGTG
>CAJQZJ010009840.1:1199333-1214278 GCA_907164525.1 Lophiomys imhausi
TGTGTGGTATGTGTGTTTATGTGTGGAGTGTATGTGTTTATGTGTGTATGGTGTGGTGTGTGTGTGTTTAAGTTTTTGTGATGTGTTTCTGTGTATGTGTTTGTGTAATGTGTTTGTGTGTGTATGTGTGGTATGGTGTGTGTGTTTGTGTGTGTGTTGCGTGTGTATGTGTAATGTGTGGTGTGGTATGTGTGTTTGTGTGTGTGTGGTGTGTTTGTGTTTATGTGTGTGTGTGTATGTTTGTGTGTGGTGTGTATTGGGGGGGTGCTGTATCCTAGACAATGTTCGGTGGTTGAGACCTGCCAGGTGGGTTCAGAACTTCCCACCACACAGGGGAAAGCAGTGAAAGGAAGGCAAGAGACTTGCTTCCTGCAGACAGGACCTACACTGAAGCAATGACCCCTCAGGATCAGGCGGGTAAGGTGGTAGTTTCTCCAGCAGTGGCAGCTGTGCAGGGCTCAGGCTGCTTTGATGAGCAGTTTTCACCTGAGGTATGAAGTGAGCTTTAGATCAGAAAAACAGTGACTTAACACACCATGTCAGGTTCCTTATTGCTCCCCAGGCTAAGTGCCATTTGAATTGCTTTTGAGAAAAAATATTAAGCAAATGACCTACTGGAAGATGGCAAAGGTGTCTCCTGTGCACAGACCCAGAGCCAGGATGGAGTATGCTGGGTGGAGGGTGGGACTGTCCCCAGAATCAAGGGTCTGAGTTTCCCTGAAGGCCTTAGCTATTGTCTGTCATTTTTGTGGCAGTGAAGCTCAGGCTGTCTGCCTGTTCTGCGCTGCTGCAGGTGGTGCTGGGGCCACACAGCCGCGGCCTTTGTGTAAGCAGTGCCATAGAGACGCGAACTGGAGACACAAAGGTGCGACGTTAAGGGACATGCCAAGGCTGTGATGTTTGAGCTGGCCTCTGAAGTATAAATAAGAGCTTGAAAAGAAGGAGAGGAGAGGTATTCCCGGACAACAGAACCAGAGGAACAAAGGACAGAGAGATAAGAGGCCCAGGTGACTGAGAAAGCTGGCTCTGAATGTGAAAAAGAAGCTGCCAGAGGAGGGTCAAGTTCAGGGATGGTCTTGAGGCCTGAGCTAGAGTTGCAGGCTCACTCTGAAGGCGGTGATGACCACATCATCCACACCCCCAGGAAGATATTGTTGCTGAGCATGCTGTTGGGGCAGGGTGACAGGAACTCCATGGCCACCACTTCCTGCTGGGATGTGGAGGTGCCTGGGCCCAGGCAGGGTCTGTAGAAAGGGACCTTTTTTAGAGTCCCCCAAGGTGAGGGTCTCTCGAGCAGCCCTGGCACCCCTGGCCTGAGTTAGTGCCATTCTTGGAACTGTGCCAAATTGAGACACTAGGGCCCCTTTGCAGAGGAGCCCAGATTTTGGCCAGCTGGCCCATGGGTCACATCCAAAGCAAACAGGAAGAGACCGCAGAGGGCCAGGCAGAACCTAGCTCTTTGTTTTTTTTTTTTTTTGACAGCAGAGCTTTTAATTTTCTTTTTTTTCTTTATTTTTTATTTCTTCAAGTTACATCTCAATCGCAGTCCCCTCCCTATTCCCCCTCCAGTCCCACCCTCCCACCCTCAACCCCCCATCCTCTTCACTTTTTTTTTCTTTTAAGTTTAAGGTATATCTTACTTCCCTCTACAGTTTCCCCTTTCAGTCCAACAAATGGCTCTTTCTCTTATAAATACAATACAAAACAACAGAGGTAATTAGGCCACAGTTATGAGAGTTATATGACTTAGCGTACATTCCCAATGTCCAGTCCTTATGTATTTGGTACCTGACTTTAACATTCTACTATCTAACCATCTCCATGAGTTTAAAGTTCTATATCTGACTCAACATTCATACTAACTTGCAACACAATTTCAAAAGTATCTTCTTAGATCTATAACACTCTCTTGACTCCTAAACAACTCAAAATTTAATTATGAGACTCTAGCTATCTGTTCTTCACCCACCTCAGAGACCTGAGAGGGATAAATATATCTGATTTTATAGGAAGTACAGGGCCTGCAGCTTCCCAAACTAAGAAATGACATACCAGTGGCTGCCTGGACAGTTCCCATTTTCTCTCCATACATTACAGCATCGATCTTCAGTCATTCCTAGCTCTTTGTTTGGAGATGGGGATTAGCCAAAACAAACTTGTGGGTCTGCCTGCTGTTCAGGTAGGAGGGGGCCCTGAACAGGCCCAGCTGGGGATATAGTGAAGGGGTCTGAGGTTGGGATCATAGCCCCCCAGAGTGTTAGCCTGCTGGTGCTGTCGAGGTGGCTGTGTTGCAGGAAGCCTGGGGCCCATGTGAAACCCTTTGAGACCTCAACCCTTATCGTTACAAGCTGGGGCATCATTCCGGGCCTTTCCGACACTGAGTTTCCCACCAACGCCCCTTGGCCACCAGCCCAGGCCTGATAGGTACAGCTGCAGTGGTATCCCCTCTGGCCCCAGATTCAGGCCCTGGGGCTGGGCTGTCAATAATGGGGGGGGGGGAGTAACCGGTGAGTTCTGTGCACTCTTGGCCTGAAAGGTAGACCATGAGAAGTTCCAGACCCCTCAAACGCGATACTGGCTTGGCTAGCCAGAGTAGAGGTCAGCTACGCACACGTGCATCCCTCCACCATATGTTCTTTCAACACACCTCCCTGAAGGTCAGGGGACCGGGTCGCAGGGGGTCGCAGGTGGGTGAGGTTCTGAAGGGTCAGATGAACTGGAAGAGGGCTCAGATGAGGGGTAATTGTCCTTAAGATGTAATTAAGATGACTTTTGGGCAGGGGTAGGGTGGAGATAAAGTTTGGGGGACTCCTGGAATGACTCATTCATTCACTCATGCATGACACATTGCATACATGGACATCATCTACACAACAACAGATACATTTGGTGTACCTACTAAGTGCCAAGCACAGAGCCAACTCTGGGGGCAGAATTAGCCAAGGTCTTATTCTTATAAGCCTGGAGAGTCCACAGCTCACGCTGCCACTGCATGGAGTAGAAACACATGCTGAAGAAGAGGTGCATGGAGCTAAATCCAATCCATTGGGGGTGGGGCTGGTCAGGGAGGGTGGCTGAGTGGCTTCTCTAAGACTTGAAGTATCAATAGAAGGTAATCAGGGTTAAGTCTCAAGAAAAATCTATCCAGGCAGTTTGCACCGCATGTGCAAAGGCCCTGAAGTGTAGGGACTGGACAAAGGCTGAAGAACTGTGACTGTGTGTGTGTGTGTTGTGGGGCGGGGGTCCTGGGGTGAGGATGAGAAGTGGGTAGGTCCGACTTCTGTCCTTTGTGAGTGGCTCCCTTAGGAAGTGGGGGGCCTGGGTTCTATGGAGCAAAAGGAAGATTTGAAACAGTTGAATGTAATGATGTGTGATGAGTAGGTTTGAGGGGGTGGGCACAGTGGAAGCAGGGAATCCATGAGACTGCAGCAGGATCGGCTAAAGGCTGTGAGGGGACGGGGGTGGGGAGTGAGCTGGATGTTGGGGTGAGTGAGCATCAGCCAGTGTGGCGGTCTGAGAGGCAGGATGGTGAAGGGGAATGGTAAGGGCATATCTTGTGGAACTTGTAAGTAATGTGTTCACGTCTACCCAGGACAGAAAGCAGGGAAGTGTTGTGCTCGGGGAAGGAAGGACATAGCTGTAAGTTTCTACCATGGCATGGTTCATGTGCGTGCCCTTAAATCTGCTAGGCAAAACTAAGTGGGAAATACTGTTATTTACTCATGTGGGGCAGGGGGGAGAGCTTCTGGAAGGTAAAGTCACCTGCTATAATAAGCTCTTTACAAAAGAGAGAGAGAGAGATTCACTTTGCTTTCTTTGGAGAGCTGAGAGAAAAGAACTTGATCAGAAAGGAAAGGGAGAGAATCCGGAGAATGTCTCAAGAGGCCCCAGCATCTGTCCGGGAACCCAGCCATATACAGGTGGCTCCAGTATGCTTTTGAATTGTCTTCATGTTGTTCTCCCGGCCCTATCTCTTGAGCCTGGGTAAATCCTTGAGGAGTCTAACCTCAGTCCTCATGTTTCCGTCCCCTCCATTTCTGCTTGCAGGTAGATCAGTGTCACCTGCCTGTCCCCCTGCCCTCTTGGTACCAAGCCTGAAGCCTGCCCTTCAGCCGCAGCTCCGCCTGATCCCCCTCACCTTCCAGGGCATCTGCAGCCTGTAACCAGACACTGTGTGTGCTCCCATCAGGCAACCCCCACCCGCACCCCAGTCAGCTTTGCATGCTGTTTCATTCCTGATCTCTCTGGAGCCTGGGCAGAGAGTACCCCTGTCCAGGCTAGTGACCTTCGCCTGAGCCCTGGTTAATATTTGTCCAATCCAAAGGCAGCGGGGCTCCACCCCCTGTGAGATATAAGCTAGCACAAGGCTGCTTTGCTTCCCTCAGTCTGAGCTGCTCTGAGCTCCCTGCCCACCAGCATCATGGCCAAGGGTTTCTACATATCCAAGACCCTGGGCATCTTGGGCATCCTGCTGGGCGTGGCAGCCCTGTGCACCATCATTGCTCTGTCAGTGGTCTATGCTCAGGAGAAGAATAAGAATGCAGAGAGCTCTGCCACAGCCCCCACGCGCCCTGACACCACCTTGACTGCCGCCTCAGTTACTGCCACAACCGCTGCTGCTATAGATGAAGACAAACCTTGGAACCAGTACCGCTTGCCTAAGACTCTCATACCTGACTCCTATCAGGTGACCCTGAGACCCTACCTCACCCCCAACGAGCAGGGCCTGTACATCTTCCAAGGTTCCAGTACTGTTCGCTTTACCTGCAAGCAGGCCACAGACGTGATCATCATCCACAGCAAAAAGCTCAACTACACCCTCAAGGGGAATGAAAGGGTGGTATTGCGAGCCCTGGGTGACCCCCCCGGCACCTAACATTGACAAGACTGAGCTGGTAGAGCGCACCGAGTACCTGGTGGTGCATCTGCAGGGACCCCTGGTAGTGAACAATCAGTACGAGATGGAGAGCGAGTTCCAGGGGGAGCTAGCCGATGACCTGGCTGGCTTCTACCGCAGCGAGTACATGGAGGGTGGCACCAAGAAGTAAGTCTCAGGGCCCTGGGCACTGGGCTGGGGGTCACGGAAAGGGAGGGACTGGAAACTTCAGGATACCTCAGTAGCCCCATTGCTCATCTATAGGTGGAGGCAGTTCCTGGGGATATTGCCTTCCCCAGGGATGTGGGATGGGAGAGTTCCTTGGATGGACAGGAATACTGAAGCTCAGAGGAGAGAAAATTGTCTGGGACCCCTCAGCTCACACGGGCAAGGAACTTAGATGGAGTCTGGAAGCTTTTGGTCTCCCATGGCAGCTTTTTGACTAGGGTCCTGAGGATGTGTGGAGTTGGGCGCAGGGCAGTAAGCAGGTTGGGACAGCTCTCTTCTGTACCCTAAAGCTATGCACCTAGCAGCCCCTCTAACACACTTGCTTTGGACAGAGTGGTGGCCACAACGCAGATGCAGGCTGCGGATGCTCGGAAATCCTTTCCGTGCTTTGATGAGCCAGCCATGAAGGCCATATTCAACATCACGCTCATCTACCCCAACAACTTCATCGCTCTGTCTAACATGCTTCCGAAAGGTGAGCCTGGCTGCCCTGGGTTTGCCCTGGCCTGGAGTCCAGACCAGGAAGCCCACACACTGACATGCCCCATGCCTAGATTCCAGATCCCTTCTGGAAAACTCTTCCTGGACCATCACTGAGTTCCACCCCACCCCCAAGATGTCCACATACCTGCTGGCCTACATCGTGAGCGAGTTCAAAAATGTGACCTCTGTCTCAGAGAGTGGTGTTCAGGTATGGAACTGGGCCTGTACGTCGTGGGTCGGCACTGGGCCCGATTTGAGAGACCTTCTCAGATCTCAGTACTAGCTTCTGAATAACAGACTATTGAGTCTTAGCTCTGAGTGATCCCGGGCACTTTTCTTTGTTTTTCGAGACAGGGATTCTCTGTGTAGTCCAGGCTGTTCTGGAACTCACTCTGTAGACCAGGTTTGTCTCAAACTCAGAGATCCACCTGCCTCTGCCTCCCGAGTGCTGGGATTAAAGTTGTATGCCACCGTGCCTGGCCTCTTGTTTTTAAATTAAAACAAATTTGTTTATGTGTGTGGGTGTTTTGCCCACATGTATGTCTGTGTACCACTTCTATGCCTAGTGCATAGGCCAGAAGAGGGCATCAGATTCTCTGGAACTGAAGTTACAGTTGTTACCTGCTGGTGGGTGCTGGGAATTGGACCCAGATCTTCTAGAAGAGCAACAAGTGCTCTTAACTACTGTCTTAGTTAGGGTTGCTATTGCTTCGAGGAGACTCTGTGACCAACAGCAGGCTGGGGAGGAAAGGGTTTACTTGGCTTACATGTTCATATAGTGGTCCATCAATGAAGGTCATCAGGAAGGAACTCAAGCAGGGCAGGAACCTGAGGCCCAGAGCTGATGCAGAGGCCTTGGAGGAGTGCTGCTTACTGTCTTGCTCCCTACAGCTTGCTCAGTCTTCTCTTTATAGAGCCCAGGAGCACCAGTCCAGGGGCTGCCCAACCCACAGTAGTCTGTGTCCTCCTACATCAATCACTGATTAAGAAAATGCCCCAGAGGCTTGCCTACAACCTGATCTTATGGAAGCATTTCCTCAATTGAGGTTCCATCTCTCAGATGAGTCTAGCCTGTCGAGTTGCCATAAAATTAGCCAGCACAGCCACTGAGCCATCTCTCCATCCTTCTGTTTTAAATGTTGAGACAGAGTCCACTAAGGTGCTTAGGCTAGCCTTGAACTTGTGACATCCCCCCCTCCCTTCAGCCTCCTAAATGCTGGGATTTACAGGCATGTGATACCATGCTGTTTTCTCTGTTTAATCTAGTTGATCCCCATCCTGACTTATCAGGGACCTTTGGATCCTGGGACTCTACCCATCTCCTCAGGATCCCAGGGGACCCTAAACCTGACCTCCCCCTCATTCTACAGATTCGAATATGGGCTCGGCCCAGTGCCATTGATCAGGGCCATGGTGGTTATGCGTTGAATGTAACAGGCCCTATCCTAGACTTCTTTGCCCAACATTATGATACACCCTACCCTCTAGATAAGTCTGGTGAGTGACCATGGGGCCTTCATGGGGTGGTGATGCCAGGGTGCCCACCCAGGCCCTCTCCCTGACACCTGGCTTCCCTCCACAGACCAGATTGGCCTGCCTGACTTCAACGCTGGAGCAATGGAGAACTGGGGGCTAGTGACCTACCGTGAGAGTGCCCTGGTCTATGACCCTCAGTCGTCTTCCATTAGCAACAAGGAGCGGGTGGTCACTGTGATTGCTCATGAGCTGGCCCATCAGGTAGGAGAACCAAGAAGGAACACAGGCCTTGGAGTGTCAGGTTTTCACCTTGTCTGTGCCTAGTAGACAGCCAGCATGGGGCTAGGTGCCATTGGTGATGACAAAGCCTGTGAGGTTCAAAGGCTCATCTGTGTCCCCTGCAGTGGTTTGGCAACCTGGTGACTATAGACTGGTGGAATGACCTATGGCTAAATGAGGGCTTTGCTTCCTATGTGGAATATCTGGGTGCTGACTATGCAGAGCCCACCTGGAATCTGGTGAGTTACCACCATTCTGGGAATTGGGCTGAGGTGGAAGAGTGGAGTGCCGATGACACCCCCCTGTCTCCTGATGGCATTTGGGGACTCTGCAGACAGACCTCATAGTACTGAATGAAGTGTACCGTGTGATGGCCGTGGATGCGCTTGCCTCTTCCCACCCGTTGTCCAGCCCTGCCAACGAGGTCAACACACCGGCCCAAATCAGCGAGCTGTTTGACAGCATCACCTACAGCAAGGTGTGTCCCAGCCTGTTGGCTCCACCCCTGGGGGTCACGGAGTGTAGGGAGGGATGCATCCTGCCCAGAGGCTCACCGTAGCTGCTGCTCTGGGGATGCTTGACCCTGGTAGCCACCTTGACTTGCTGAGAGCTCCCTCTCACCCTTCCCCAGGGAGCCTCAGTCATTAGGATGCTGTCCAGCTTCCTGACAGAGGACCTGTTCAAGAAGGGTCTTTCGGTGAGTACAGCTCCAGGCGGTCCCTCTGCAAGGTGGCTTTTCCCCAGCACAGCCCTCCAAAGCACTGGGTACCACCCAGCCCTTACTAAGGTTTGTTGTCCCACAGTCTTATCTCCACACCTTCGAGTACTCGAACACTGTTTATCTGAACCTGTGGGAACACCTGCAGAAGGTGGGTAACAAGTCTTCTCCATTAAAGTCCTAAGGCCCAATGTCCCTCGGGACAGCATGTGTGAGACTGTGCCCAGCTGCTCTATTCATTAGTCCAGGCAAGCTGTTGGGAGCCTCAGTGGCTCATCTATAAAATGGGTGTAAAGATGGATGCTTAAGGAGGGTAGGTAAGACCCTTGCTCACAGCCCACTTCAGGTTTTTATTCTTATTTTTATTTAAGTGGTTTCTCTTCAGTTGGTTCTGTTTTGGAGACAGGGTTTCTCTGTGTATTCATGACTATCCTGCAACTGACTCTGTAGACCAGGCTGGCCTTGAACTCAGAGATCCTCCTGCCTCTGCCTCTTCAGCATATCCTACCAGCCTGTACCAACAGAGCTGGCCCACTTCATGTTCGTGCTTAGCTACACCATGGTGAGCCTTGTGGGATCACTTAGTACTGAGAACATGAACTTCAGGCCTTCTACACCCAAACTACTACCTCTATCTGTGCTCCTCCTCCTTCTCCTTTTTCTTTTTCTTCTGCCAGAACTTTGGAACCAGCCATTTAACTGAGTTGGCACTCCCAGCTGCCCTGTGCCCTGCGGCCCTCCCTCCCTGGCATATCCTAGTGCACACCAGCATGCTGGATGCAAACTCTGACCCTCCATCCCTCCTTGCCTCACATTCCATCCCCCAGCTTCTAAGCCCTCTTGCCTTCCCCAGAGGCCTCTCTCCTTCCTGCCTCTCCTTAGGGCTGGAGTCCACCCTCCCCATGAACCCCCATCACCTTGCCTCCACCCGCCTCCATGCCTCCCATTCTTCTCTGTAGACTTTGCCCACCCTTCCTCAGCTCCACCCACCTCTTCTCCATCAGGGTACCCTCCAGAGCCCTAGGCTCTGTCTTTCTGTCCAACCACTCCCTGGCTGCTGGGTTGTGTTGTTCTGGGTCCCAAGGCCATCTCACTGGGGAGGGCATGTCACAGAGTCACTGCGGGCAGGTTCCAGTCTCTCCTCCTCCTTCCCTCCCCCATCTGCAGACCTAACTGGTTAACCTCACCACCCTGATTCTGGCAGATGACTGGGTGGTGCCCCACTGGATCCTCCATCTACCCCCTGCCTTCCTACTCTCCTGCAAAGTTTGCCTCCTTCCTTTCCTTGTCTCCTATGAGACCTCCCCCGCCTCAGCTTTGCCTTCTGACAGCCTCTCCTCTGCCTAGTTTTCAGGGTCATTGGCTTTCTGCTGTGATTACAAAAGCATGTATTGCCCATGCATCTGGAAAAGATGGAAAAGACCCAAGAAGACAGTAACAAGGGCCTCCCCATTCCCTCCTATTGGAGTCCTTTTCCTCCACAGCGGTCAGCCCTGACTGCTTTGTTGCTTCTCTTTTCTTCTCACCTCTAAACATTCAGAAGGTACCCTGGGCTTGGGCCATACCTTGGGGGCACATACAGGTGTGCCATCATGTGGAATTAACTAGAGGCTGAGAGATTCTGCAGCTCACCAGCAGTGGGCATACAAGGAGAGGCAGAGCTGGATGGTGTCCCCTGTCCTCTGCTCCACTGCCCTGCATAGGTGGCACCCAGGCCAACGGTGGCACCACAGGCCTCAGTTGGCCAGAATCTGCAGAGGTTGCCTGGGTGGTGGTCATGGCAGGATGGCAGTTTGACAGCCATACTGTGTCCCTTAAACAGGCTGTGGATAATCAGACAACTGTTAAACTCCCAGCCTCAGTGAGCACCATCATGGACCGCTGGATTCTACAGATGGGATTTCCCGTTATCACTGTGAACACCGCAACAGGAGAAATCTCCCAGGAACACTTCCTCCTTGACCCCACATCCAACGTCACCCGCCCCTCAGAGTTTAAGTGAGAAAACAGGGCCACCAAGACTTGGGTCCCAGGGAAGAGTGGGACACAGGGAAGGAGATCATGTGGGGTTTGGAGCACAGTGACTCTTGGTATCAGTGTTGGGCCATCCCTGTTGGGCACTTGAGAGGGGTACCCCAGGCTGGTATGCCCAAGTGTTGCCCATCATCACTCTGGGTCCCTGGGTCTCTTACTACAGTTACCTCTGGATCGTGCCTATTCCGTTTCTCAAAAGTGGACAGCAACTGACGAATCACTACTGGTTGGAGGTCCAGAAAAGTAATCTAGCCCTGTCTTATCTGCTGTCTCTTGGCCCATGTTTGGGGGGTGGGTAGGGAGGGTGTTGTGAGAGAGCTGAGTGAAGATTCCCCTTCATCATTTCACTCAACAAATGGAGCCGGTGTCTTTGTTTCCAATTTTCACCTTGCTTCTGTGTGGCCTCAGGCAAGTTACCATTCTTCTCTGGTCTTCATATTCTTGTCTACCAAATTGACTGCATCTGCTCCATTGAGTTGTGTGAGAATTACAGGAGAGAATTCCTGTGAAACGCTTAGGACAGTAACTGGCTGGTACAAGGAACTACCTTATGTGACCAGGCACTGAGGAGTCAGAGGTGAAGGCCAGCCATTCATAAGCAGGAGGGGGAAGGCATGCAGTTGGAAACATCCAGGGACCCCCAAACAGTCAACTGTAGAGTCTGGCTGGGGTGGCTGGGGTTGTGAGACAGGAATGAGGGATCCATTCTATGCAAAGGCCCAGAAAGTGAACCGTGTCATGCACAGGATACCAGTGGAAGTTGGCTAGGCAAGGTGGTCACGGAAAGGAAACTCATGGTCCTTTATGGCCTGCTGGACACACCCCACCCATCCCTGCCCTCTGCCCTGCTCCACAGGCCAGAATGAACAGTTCAAGACATCTGGAGACGAGTGGGTCTTGCTGAACCTTGACGTAACCGGCTACTACCAGGTGAACTATGATGACAACAACTGGCAGAAGCTTCGGGATCAGCTGCTAAGAGACCATTCTGTGGGTATCCTCTCCTTCCCTGCCCCCCGTGGTCTGATGGGCCATCAGACTGCCATGTCTGTCCCCACACTAAGCTCAAAGTCACACTGTTTCCCTTCCTAGGTCATCCCTGTCACCAACCGGGCACAGATTATCCACGACTCCTTCAACCTGGCCAGGTGAGTGTCCTCCTGGCTGAGCACAGAAGCCTGTAACTGATGGCCGTGGGACTCATGTTCCCCCTGCTGTCCTTGACGCCCACCAGGTGCTGTGCCAGGGGCTCCCAGAGCAGCCTTCTTGGGTCCCCACATGACTATCTCATAGATGCGGACTCTGACAGTGTTAGAGCACCTTACACCACATGTCACAGCAGTCACGCACGGGCCTGTCCTACTCCACTGCCCACTTCCTGAGTGCTGTGTGCAGACCAGGCCTGTGCTTGGTGCTTAAACAAAACAAAACAAAACAAACCAACAAACAAAAAAAACCATCTGGGTTGAGAAGGACAGAAGAGCTTGGGCACAATGATGCTTAATGAACACCCATTCCACAGCCCAGAATAACCTTTTCATGGTGTTCACAGGGAGAGGGTAAGCCCTTTGACAAGAGTGGTGTTCCACAGAGACATGTATATATATATATATATATATACACACACACACACACACACACACACACACACACACACACACACACACATATATCATAGTAAGAACTAAATAAAATGAGGATAATAGGCAAGAGAGCATGACTGGCTGTAGACTGAGGTGGGACCCACTGGTGGCACCACAGAGCACCTGCGTCACTCCTTCCCCCATGGAAAATATGAAGGGGTCAGGAGACCCAAGTTTAGGTGTGTCCTTGAGAGCCTGGGGTAGGGTTCCCAGAGTGTGACTGGGTTGGGTGGGTGTTGATCTGGGCCCTCCTGTTTGTCCCCAGTGCTCAAAGGGTATCTGTCACTCTGGCGCTGAACAACACCCTCTTTCTGGTCAAAGAAATGGAATACATGCCCTGGGAGGCTGCCCTGAGCAGCCTGAACTACTTCAAGCTCATGTTCGACCGCTCTGAGGTCTATGGCCCCATGCAGGTATGAGTTGCTGACATCCCAGTGTCTGAGTTGCACCACTGGGCAGTTAATAGGTGCATTCCCTGGCCACACTCTCTCAAGAAAATAGAATTGGGGCGGAGCAGACACAGACAAGGTTAGGAAAGTGGGTATCTCCCTCCACCTCCCCACCCCACAAAAAAGAAGAAGACAAGATTCCTATCAAAGTCTGATCATTGGAAACATGGGAAATGAATGCTTTGGGGAGGCTAAGAGAGGACATCGTACTGGAAGGCTAAAGGCCCATCTTACCAGCCACGTGCCTTAGGCAGCTGTTTCCAGTGGTACTGGTCGCTGGTGAGGTGTGGGGGCTGCCCACCACAGCCCATCCTCCTAGGCTGGCAGTAAAGCACTGGTCTTACAGGCTTTGACATGATTGTAGCATGGTCTAGATATGTGAAGAGACCAAAGATGGAGGAGCTGGTACAGGATAAAGCCACACCCGTGGGATGTTCACTCATCCTTCACAAAAGAGCAAACAGCAGACAAAGAAAACAGAGAAACACTTACATGTCTGACAGCTGGAGTTGGCTGAGTTACACTGCAATGCCCATTTGATGGAATATTCGTGGCTCTGTAGACCATATTTAAGAGACTTTTGTTGTTGTTGGGGTTTGGGGGGGAGTTGTGTGTGTGTGGCAGGGTGTGTTCTGGGAATTGAGCTCAAATGCTCACATTTGCCTGTCAAATCCTGGATTAACTGAACCATCTCCCTAGCCCAGTTTTTGGTTGTTTTTGTTTTTTTATTGTTTCATTGGCTTATTTGTTTATTTTTTAGATATTTTTTGTAGGTTGACCTGGAACTCTTTAAATTTTTTTTTTTTTTTAGTTTCACTGTCACCCTAGGATAGCAAATGCATATTTTGGTAAATGGCCTTTACCTTTCTCCTGCTTGCCCAGGGTCTTCACAAACTGGTAGAGTAGCTCAATCACAATACTTATCCAAACCAGCATTCAGCATACACCTGCTGTCAGTATCCCCTGCAGAGCCAGCTGGAGTGCTGTGTTGACACCTGTGTCCCCGTCTAGTAAGGCTAGTGAACTGAGCCCATAGGAGAGTTCGTGTATTTCCTGGAGTCTTCAATCCGGTCCAATACTGTTGCTCGGTCATGCACAAGGTCCTTCTCTTCTGCCAGAGCAGAGCTCTGCTTCCTCAATCCCAAGGCTCCCTTCTCTACTTCTCTTAGGAAGAACATATTCTGAGAGTCTTGAGGAAGGGTTTTCGATGGTGGGTTTTCTCAGGCAGATTGTCAGCAATGTCTTTTATTCTGCTCTCACACTGGACTGAGAATTCAGCTGGGTTTGGAAGTTTCTAGATTGGAAATCATTCCTCAGAATGTCTAAGGCCTTGACCTGTTGACATCAGGCTTCTTGAGTTGCTGTTGAAATTGCTTTTTGTCATTTCCAGTTCTTGGTATGTGACCAATTTTCCTTCCTGGAATCTTCTGGGCTCTTGTAGCAGTCCTGGTGGGCCAGTCTGGGTCTTTTCACTTGGACGTAGATAGACTGTATCAGAATTTTTTTGGTGTCCTTCTGAACTTCTTCCTGTCTGTTGTCCATTTCATGTCTTTCTGGAGCTCTGAGTAATGCTACTTTTTTCTCTTCTTTGGCCTGGCATTTATGTCCCTCCTAGTTTCCAGCTTGATGACTTGCCCTTCTTCCCCAAGGACAGTCCCCTTAGTGTTTGCCCCTCACCGGTAGGGTGTTTCTTTTCTTCCCTCCCACTCCTTATCCCAGTGTCTTGTACGGTGTCTTCTAGTCTCTCTTGGAGGGTAGCTATCACATGACTTTTGAAGTCTTCTTTTTTTTTTTGGTCTGTTGACTTGTTTCCTCTGAGGTTTCTGTTTGTTTTGGTCTCCTGTCAAATGGGAGGCTGAGAGGCCCTTTTGGATTTGAGAGTGAGGCAATAAACAGTGACCCGAAGCCATAGCAGAATTGGAACAGAAAAGACTACTAAGGCCTACAAAAGGGTGTGGTGGTGCATGCCTTTAATTCCAGCATTCAGGAGGCAGAGGTAGGAGGATCTCTCTGAGTGTGGGTTCATCCTGGTCTACACGGCAAGTTTCAGGACAGCCAGGGCTATATAGTGATAGCTGATGATGATGAGGAGGAGGACCACGACGACAACAAAAAGGATTGGAAGCTGGGCGGTGGTGGTGCACGCCTTTAATCCCAGCACTTGGGAGGCAGAGGCAGGCGGATCTTTGTGAGTTCGAGGCCAGCCTGGTCTACAAAGCGAGTCCAGGACAGCCAAAGATATTCAGAGAAACCCTGTCTCGAAAAACCAAAAAAAAAAAAAAAAAAAAAAGATTGGAAGCTCCATGGAGTTTGTCACCTGTAGATCTCACTGTGGGGAGACATGGTGGCCAAGTAATTCTTCACTGAAGACCCTCAAAACTTAAGGGCTTGGAGGGTGGGATGTGGCTTTGTAAGAGAGTATGTGCACAGTGTGTGCAAAGACTTGAACCTGATCTCTGGCACAAAAACCAAGCAAAAGGACCAAACTTAATTCTATACTTGTAACTGACAGAGAACAGAAACTTTTAAAACTATGAAAAAGGAAGGAAGGAAAGAAAAAAAAATGAAAAGGAAATCAAATGAATATTCATAGGCACAGGGCATTATCGGCTGGTGTCTCTGACATGGGCCTCTGTTGTGTCTGATGAAGCTGGCAGTGCCCATCTCCACCTCTGACCTCCTTGTAATCCGTCTCACTCTGTGAAGTACTCAACACACACACACACACACACACACACACACACACACACACACACACA
>CAJQZJ010009840.1:1228268-1245265 GCA_907164525.1 Lophiomys imhausi
ACACACACACACACACACACACACACACACACACACACACACACACACTTGGCATGGCTGGTATCCCTGTAGGACATTATGATACAGATAAAAGGAGGAGGCTCTCTGCAAGCCAAGGAGAGAATCCCCAGAAGCAGCTGAGCCTGCTTACACTTCGGTCTTGGGCTTCCAGCCTCTAGAACTCACGTAAGTCTGTCCTTCCAGCTGCTCAGTTGCTCAGATTTTGTCATGGCAGTCCATACAACTAAAACTGAGCCTAGCCAGGAGGGAGGGGCCACTCATAATCATTTGAAATAAAACAAAAAATGTTTTGTTTTTTTGAGACACCCTGGCTCTATGTAGCCCTGGCTCCCTGGGAACTATGTAGACCAGGCTGGCCTCAAACTCACAGAGAGCTGCCTGCCTCTGCCTCTGGAGTGCTAGGAAGGACTGTACCTCACAGGTATCTGGGCATCTAGTATCACCATTCAGCCCTGTTTGTCCATGACTGTACGCACGCGCCCTGAAGGTTGAGCCACCTATCTCTGTAGACCAGGCGGGTACCCAAGTAGAGCAAACACTGTCAAACTGACAAGCTGGGGCCCATGTCAACCTTGACAGGCCTAGATTGCAGAAGGGGAGGAGTGGCAAGCTTGTTACCCACTCAACAGAAACACCTTTCCTTTTAAAAAGGCAAGGAAAATATATGCCAGTAAAATAAAATCAGAAGAAAACAAATTTTTGTTGGTTTTCTTTTCCTTTTTAATTATAAATCAATTATAAAACCAGCATATGAGATTCTGGCCAGCTGTCACCAGCAAGCAGGGCACAGACCTGCACTCTCCCCCAGACTTAGGCCCACCCCATTCTCAGAATGCACTCTGTAGAGCTCCAAGCCTTTAGAACAGTGGCTCTCAACCTGGAGGTCGTGACCCTTTTGGGAGTGATGGTGTCAATGATCAGAAAACAGATATTTACATTATGATTCATAGAAGTAGCAAAATTACAGTTATGAAGTAGCAATGAAGACCATTTTATAGTTGGGGGAGGGTCACCACAGCACGAGGAACTGTATTAAAGGGTCACAGCATTAGGAAGGTTGAGAACCACTGCTCTAGAAGGATACCTAGAAGTGGAGGGCATTGTCAAGACCCCCTCCAGTCAGGGAAGGTACCCATTTTGTCTATTTGTCCCAGACACTGTTTCCATGAAAGGCATCCCGGGAACGGGGATCCACAGCTAAGAAAAGTTCAAAATGTCACAGAAGAAGCAGATAAGGGCACTGCCAAGGCAGACCCAACCCCACACTGACAGGATGCAGGCAAGGCCATTAGTAGAAGATACTCAGTGAGGGTCCTTCCAGGTCTTCCTGCCAAAGTTCAGGACAGCTACTGAGCTGCAGGCCTGAGCTGGGGTTGGGGCTGGCCACAGGAAGCTGGAGGGCAGCACTGGAACCCTGGTCCTCAGAGCTGGAGGGTACCCCTGCATTGTGGCCCCAGCAGCCCCACTGAGATTGAGGCTGTAGTCTCTGGCATGAAGGGCGGGGCAGGAGGGATGGGCTTCCCAGAGACAGGCAGGGTTCTGGAGACACAGAAAGACTCTGCAAGAGAAACAAGAAGGGCTTGTTAGCTGGCCACTGTTTGGAGATTTCAGACCTGGCTCTTTCCCCAGAGTGTAGCTGGTGGTGGTATCTGGATGACCCCAGGGAATCAGTGCAGTGGAGCACAGAGGTCAGGAACACTGGCTCTGGAGACCCACTGCCAAACTTCACATCCCGCCTGTAAAATGGGGCTGCTAATGCTTCCTAGGGAAAACAGTGAGTGCTCAGTAAAGCTCAGTCACTAATGGACCACAAGTCATTTACGAACGAATGACTCTCCTAGAAAGCACCAACTCCAGAAGAATCTACTCATGAAGTGCTGCCAATACCCCTGGCCCTCACTCCTGCTCTGAACATAGAATTTCCTGACTGTGAAACCCCTCACCTTCCACCCTGGCCTCTGTGTAAGTCCGAGGGCCATCCTCTCTTCCAGGGGCTGTGGTGACTATTGTATAGCAGTGAAGACAACCACAGCAGCGGCTGTAACTTCCCAGGGCCTCATCTCTTCCACTACAGGTGTCAATAAGGCCCCATCCATCCTCCCCTTCATTGGATAACCCGGGACCTGAAAAGTAGGAAGCCCTATACAAACTAGAGACCATCCACTCTATTTCCAGCCAAAGCCTGAGGACCACCCCTGGAGAAAGCATCAGGGGCCTGGGACCCACCTACCTGGTACACCTCAGTCAGTTCTGCAGGTGCAGAGGACGGTATCCAGTGTCCAGTCTTGTTCCTAGGCTCTGGGGATATCTGCATGCCAGGACAGACTTGTGGTGGTGTCCAGTGAGAGGTGTCAGGGGTTCTCCCTAGGGACTGGTGCAAGGGTGACTGTATTTGAGGACAATAAGGAGGTGTCACCCAGGGGTCCATGTTGGAGATCCTGCTCCCAAGGTTTTCAGGAGAGACTCGGGGTCCAGGACAAGCGGGCGGGGATCCCCAAGACACCCCACTACTAATGGCCGATCCCAGGCCAGGGCCAAGCATCTGAGCCTGCGAGGGGCTGTCGCCGTCGGGACACAGAGGACACCGCTGAGAGGACGCGGCGTCCGCACTCCACCGGCGCCTGCGCCGCAGACCGTCCTCGCTGAGGCCCAGCACGGCCGACAGGTGGCCGATGTAGCGGATGGCCAGGCGCAGCGTCTCGATCTTGGTCAGGCTCTGGCCGGTCGGTGCCACGGACGGCGGCAGGAAGCGGCGCAGCTCGTGCAGCGCGCGGGCGAGCGTGCGCATGCGCAGCTTCTCGCGCTCGCTGGCGCTCTGCCGCTGTTCCCCCGCGGGCCCGGGCCGCGTCCGTCGGGGCGCCGTCAGGGCGGCCTGGGGCTCGCGCGCGGTGCGAGCCGGGCCCACGGCCTGCGGCGAGGGGCGGCGGGTGGCGTAGCAGGGACATGATCCGGACGAATCCGAGGACGAGGCCGGAGACGTGGAGTCCGAGTGCTGGACCCAGCCCCAGCCCTGAGAGAAGACCCAGGGGTCGAGGCCCGGGAGGCCCTGGGGAGAAGGCGGCGACCGGGCCATGGCTGGTGTGACTCTGGGAAGCTGGACCAGTCGACCTCCAGGCCCTAGCTTTTATCTGGACCCAAGGTGTGAGGTGGTCCCCTGCCAGGTTGCAGAGAGGTGTCAAAACCCACAGAGCCCAAGGGAAGGTCTGGCCAGGGGGGCCCTGGGAAAGCGGGCCCATTTGCGGAGGTGTGGATTCTGACCCCTCGAAGGCTCTAATGGAGGCCCCTGCTGCCGGGAAGTGTGGGAGGGACAATTCACATCTGGATGGAGCTGCTAAGCTTCTCACCGAGCCCCTACCCGCACTCCGCCCTGCTACTGCAGGGTGAATGCACAGGAACCCACCACCACTGGGGACGGAAGTTCCACGGGCTGCTGGGTGCCTGGCTGTCCCTCATTGACCCACTTGAGGAGTGGCCACCCTTCATCACTACCCTTTGATGGGCTATCCTAGTAACTTTTACCCAATGCTTTCAGGTATGCTGGATCGATCAGACTGGCCCAGTGATAGGCCTAGAGGAACCTCTCCTCAGTAACAGGCCGGGTTATGGGTCTTCTCAGATCCCTCCACCTTAGCTAATTAGCTTAATGACACTAAGAATCGTCCCATTGACCACAGCATCTGTATCCCCTAAAAATGGAACCCAGCAACTTGGAGGAAAAGAATGAGAAGTGGAAATGGAAGGAGGTGAATGTCAGAGCCAACTTTATACCTTGTGCCACCTTGAAGTCATTTAATTCCTTTCAGCCTTTAGTTTCCTCCCGGTCTCAGAAGTAATTGCTGCATGGAGTGGCTTCTGGCCCTCTCTGGAATGATCCTGGAAGTGCTTACAATGGGCTTTAATTCCACCTGCCACTTTGTAAAAAAGGGACTGACTCAGTCAGGTTTGGTGGCATATACCAGCAATTTAGCACTTGGGAGACTGAGGCAGGAGGATTGGAGGAGGGGAGGAGTAAGGTCAGTTTGTACTACCCACTAAGACCGTGTCCCAGAAAAGAAAAACAAAACAAAAACCCAAATACTGCCACCACTGAGGAGGCTCATGGTTATCATCCAAACATTTGGGAGGTAGAGGCAAGAGGATCAGGAGTTCAAGTCCATAGGAAGTTTGAGGCCAGCCTGGGCTACATGAGATCCTGTCTCAAAAAACTAAAACAAATAAAACCCAGGTAATAATATTTCAAAGGGCTTATGGACATTCATTTGCTTTTGCGCAGGGGCCTTCCCCTGTCTGAGCTTGTCTTTCTGGTTGGCAAAACAAATAAGTACGGCATCTGCTCCCAGGACTACTGTGAGAAAGAGATGAGTTAATAAAACTTACCAAGTCCAGGTTCTCCTTAGCAACAATTACAGTTTAAACCAGGCACCCATATCCCGCATGGTCTCCAGGAAAGGAGCTGAGGTTGAAAGCTAAGAGCTAAAAGCACCTGGGGCAGCCAGGCATAGGCCACAGAGACCAGGCAGATCCAACCAGGCCTTTGAACCAAGAGCACTGTTTCACTAGGGAGAGGGGACATGGAGAACATTCTAGAAGGGATTGGTGTTGATGTCAGTGAGCTGCTAGAGTGGTGGTGGGAGAGCCAGGCACATCTGGAACTGGGCACATCTGGAGCCAGGCACATCATCTGGAGCTGGGCACATCTGGAGCTAGGCTGAGGAGTTGGGTTTTATTCTCAAGGCCCTGGGGAGCCTTTGTGAGTTTTGAGCAGAAGGGTAGTGTAATTTAAAATATCAGCAATCAGTAAGTTGAGGTCAGTGTGACAAAAGTACTTAAGAGAGACTGGAGGGATGGCTCAGTGGTTAAGACCACTTGTTGCTCTTGCAAAGGACCTGGGTTCGATCCCCAGCACCCAAATAATGGGTCACAACCTTCTGTAATCCCAATCCCAGGGGATCCAACAGCCACACATGGTGCATATAGCATGCATGTGAACCAAGTGTTCATACACACAAAGCAAATAACAATTGTTAAAAGGTTTTCAAGAAGCTGGGTGATGGTGTATGCCTTTTATCCCAACACTCACGAGGCAGAGGCAGGCAAATCTTTGAGTTCGAGGCCAGCTTGGTCTACAGAGCAAGTTCCAGGACAGCCAGGGCTACACAGAGAAACCCTATCTCAAAAAAATAAAAATAAAAAGTTTTCAAGAATTGATTTAACTGGTACAGTCTGGAATAAACAACAGCCTTGTAAATGTTATAATTTTAAAAATTAACCTCACAGACTGGAGAGATGGCTCAGAGGTTGAGAGCACTGGCTGCTTTTCTAGAGGTCCTGAGTTCAATCCCAGCACCCATATGGTGGCTCATAACCATCTATAATGAGATCTAGTGCCCTCTTCTAGTGTGCAGGCATACATCAATACAGAGCATTGTATACATAATAAATATATCTTTAAAAAAATTTACTTCATTACATAATTTGCATAACCAAATATTTCACTGTGAGAAATGGAAATCTGACAGATTAAGCCACAGCTCCCTAAAGGCCCTGTGACTCTCCAAAGTGACAGCACTGGGTGGTCATCCATGATCTTCTAGCTCAGTCACTGCATCTGTGTGAACTCATGAACTCAGGTCTCCTTAGGAAGTACACAGCACTTACTAGGTTTTGGGTCAGTCTCCTGTCACTCGTGTGTTGACAATATTCCCCAGCTCCACAGTGCGGAGGGCGGGCCTCTGGGAAGTGACGGGGCCACACAGGCTCTGCTCTCCCGAGTGAAGTTGGCTTAATCAAAAAAAGCAAGCTCTCTATTGTGCTCATTCTGTCCTGACATGGGCTGTCTTCTGCCATAGAATGAGGCTGCATGTTGGCATTGGGCTTCGGAGTGTCCCAGCCTCCAGAACTGAAAGACATCAATTTCTTTTTTTTCCTTCCTTTCTCCCTCCGCCCCCCTCCTTTCTTCTCCCCCCCCATACTTGTTATGTAGACCAGGCTGGCCTCAAGCTCACATTTGCCTGTGATGGGACTAAAGGTGTGAATCACCATGCCAGCTTTTTTTTTTTCTTTGAGACAGGGTCTCATTGTGTGTTTTCAGTTGAACCTCCTGGATGAGGTTTATTTTCTCTATTTCCATCTCTTGGTTTATCTCATTGCTTCATTTGCTGGAGAATTTCCTGCATTTTAATTTCCATCCCCTGGGGCTGAGGGTGAGCTCAGCAGTTGAACACTTCCCTGGAATGTACAAGAACCTGGGTTTTATTCCCAGACTCCAAACCAAACAAACCAAACTCCTCCTTTTTCTGTCATGTTTTGAATTTACTTTCTTTTTTTTTTTTTTGGTTTTTCTAGACAGGGTTTCTCTGTGTAGCCCTGGCTGTCCTGGACTCACTTTGTAGACCAGGCTGGCCTCGAACTCGCAAAGATCTGCCTGCCTCTGCCTCCCAAGTGCTGGGACTAAAGGCGTGCGCCACCACTGCCCGGCTATGTTTTGAATTTTCTAAAAGCTGACTTTAAAAAATTCTTAAACACCCCGCCCCCTTTTCAGACAGGGTCTCACTCTGTAGATCAGGCTGGCCATGAACTCACAGAGATCTGCCTGTCTCGGTCTCTGCCTCCCGGGTGCTGGGACTAAAGGCCTGTGCCACCACACCTGGCAATTTTGCCCTTTTTTAACTAACAACTGTCTCTGGTAGGAACCGACTGGGGCCCTGTGAGAACACACTGATCCTTCTAAGGACAATCCAGACACCTCCCATGAGACACCATCTCTTAAAAGTCCCCACCATCTTCATGCACAGAGCCCAGGTTGGCCTTGAACTTGGGACTGATTCTCTTAAGTGTTGGCATGATAAGCAGATGCCAACAGAGTCAGTTTCTGTATCGCCTCTGAACATTGCCACACTGAGAACCAAAATTCTATCTTAGGAACTTGGGGGACATGCTTAAACCTTACCAAATAGGCCACAGCAGCTCTGAAAGTCTTCATGACTGACTGTGTCCTTCCCAGAACAGCATATTGGAAACAGGCTCCATCTTCTCCTCAGGACTCTTGTGGACTACTGGATGTGGCTCTAAGGACTAAACTCGGGTCTTCATGCTCGCATCCACTGCAGCCTTCTCCCTAGCATTCCTGTGCTGGCTAGTTTCATGTCCACTTGACACAAGCTAAAATCATTGGAGAGGAAGAAGCCCCAATTGAATAGATGCCGCCATAAGATTAAGCTGCTAACAAGCCCATAGAGCATTTTATTAATTAGTAATTGATGTGGGAGGGCCCAGTCCACTGTGGGTGGGGCCACCCCGGCCTGGTGGTCTTTGGTGCTATAAGGATCAAGTGAAGCAAGCCACGGAGATCAAGCCAGTAAGCAGCACCCCTCCATGGCCTCTGCCTCAGTTCCTGCCTCGTGTTCCTGCCTTTCTTGAGTTCCTGCCCTGACTTTCTTAGGCAATGAACTGTGATGTGGAAGTCTAAGAAAAATTAACCCCTTTTCCCCAAATTACTTTTGTTTGTGGGGTTTCGTCACAGTTATAGAAATCCTAACTAACGCCATCCCAACTTTTTTTTTTTTTTTTTGAGAAAATGTCTCAAGTCCACCTGGCTGGCCTTGAACTCCAGAAGTATCTAAGGCTGACCTTGAATTACCAACTCTCCTATATTTACCCCCCAAGCACTAGGATTACATGCTTGTGAAACCATGCCCAGCTCTCTTTTCCTAAGACAGGGTCTCACTCTTAGCCCAAGCTGGCCACTAACTCATGGAAATGCTCCTGCCTCAGCTTTCCAAGTGCTAGGATTACAAGTATTAGCCATCACTCTTTTTTCTTAGCTATTTGAAAATGCACAATTATCCATAGTTTCCCTGTTGTGAAAAGAACATTAAATGTCATTCTTCCTACCCAGCTGTGGTTCTCTACATGGATATCGTGATCTGCTTCTGAAATTTCAGACTGATAAACTGGGATATAGATCAATAGTAAATCACTGTCCTACCATGGCTAAGGCCCTATGTCAGTCCCCAGAACAGTCAGTCACTTGAAATTCCAGATGAATGCTTCTCTTGGTGTTTCTAAATTCTGCCTCTCAAAAACAAAAATCCCACCATTTATTATTTATTTATTTGTGAGTGTTCTGCCTTACTTGTGGACAGCTGAACATGTGTTCATGGAACACAATATATGGACTGGCTTTATAATCTCCAGAAATTTCTGAGCTTCCAACATTATTCTACCCCTTGCCCCGACCTGGAGGGCCAGCTTAAGGGATACCTCCAGCACAGAGCTCTGACTGTGATGCATCACACTTTCCCTCTCGGGGCTAATCTGGCCCATTTCTTCTATGGTGTGGGCTAGCCCCAGAGCCCAGGTCCTAGGCTGACTGTAAGGTTTCAGAGTATATTTCTAGAAGATGAAACCCTGGCTCTCCACTGGGCTCCTCAGCCAGGTTCTCAAAGCATAGGGCACATGTCATGCCAGCTTTATTTGCCCAAAGGGACACTAAAGTCTGTCTTTCACCAGCTTCCATTTGGTACAGAGGCTTTGTGGGTCAGTGGTCACTACTTTGGGCTATAGCACCTGTCCCGGCTACACCCATTTTGAGCTGGGAAAACTTTTAACAACTTATTCAACTTTAGTGTTTTCTTTTTCCTTTTTTTTTGTTTTAATTTTTTGAAGCAGGGTCTCACTATGTAGTCCTGGAACTCACTATGTAGACCAGGCTGGTCTCAAACTCACAGAGATTCACTTGCCTCTGCCTTCGGAGTTCTGGGATTAAAGCACTTTCTCTTTGAACCATGCCTGGCTCAACTTTAGTTTTATCTTCTATGAGGTGAGGGTTCTGGTCTCAGGGTGACTGCTGGGGTGAGGTAAGACAGCGTGCACCCCGAGGTTTAGCCCAGCAATGCTATTCCACTCAATAGCAAGCCCAGGAGCGGCAAATGGGTGGGCCAAGGGATAGTGGACAGTGAGGGTGCTGGCATCTTCTGAGGCAGCCCTGGCAAAAAGAAAGTGTTCTGCTTCTCCAGGATGCTCAGCACCGGCCTTGGCTGCCCCACACTCCCATCCCACCTTTTTCCTCTGTGTGGCCAACATGGAGCCATCCTTGGTGCACACACTGTCCTGTGATCACCTGAGCTTTATGCAGAGCTGTAGGTGCTGGTCAGTTAGTCCAGACCAAGACTAGACCAGAAGTGGAGACTCACAACTACTTCTTGCTGGGGTGGGATTCTGGCCCAGGTATCAGAACCATCTACTGCTTCCCTGAAGTCCTGGTGGCCTCAAGACCTCATTGCTCTCAATGCAGGTGTGTCTAAGCCAGGTATTTACTGTGCTGGAATCTGCTCCAGGTACCCATGAGCAGTTGGGCCTCAGTCTCTCCCTCTAGTCTTGCCTTCATGAGTCTGCTCTGCTGTGTGCTGTGGATAAGGAGGTTGGGGTCTGGGGCTCAGTGTCCTGGATGCAAAGGCTCCACTTTCCTGTGGTGGGATGAGTAGGTGGCTAGATCAGGCTAACAGAATTGGTAGGTGTGTGGTCTTCAGGAGTGTGACAGATCTGCTCATTGCCTATACTGCCTCTGTTCCCACCTCTGTTTCCTGTTTCCTTAATAACAGTAACTGTATTGCCATGGGTGGTAGTAAAGCCTGCTTATAAATTGGTTTCTCCTGTGTATTGAAAGGCCAACTAGATGTCAGTGGTTTTCATTGGTTAGGTCTTCTGGAAGAACTTAAAAACAGAGCAACAGAAACCCCAGGAGTCTTACTGGGTTACCTAGGCTGGACTCAAAGTTGTGATTCTCCTGCCTCAGCCTGCTGACTAGCTTGTATAGCAGGTACACTTACCACTCCAGGCTTAGGAAAATATCTCAATACTCAGAGGTACAATCCCTTACTTATCCTCCTACACTCCTGCCTTTTTTTTTCCTACCTGAAAATTATGCAATGACTGGAACTTGAGCTATCTTCCCATAATTCCAAGGCAATCTCAAGGGCAAAAACCACACACTGAGGATGGAGGCACACTGAGGATGGAGGAAGCAACAGAAATCCCCTGTCGTTGAAGACAGCATGGAGTACTGTGCTGGCTCTAGACTGTCCACCCCTGAATTTCTTTAATGTTAAGAAAACAAATCACCACGTTAAGCTGACATTTGGAGTGTGTGTTTGGCTTTCCTCATTGACAGAGGAGCCAAGTCAGCTGGTTGCAGCTTGGTCAAGTGAATTCACATCAGAGTTAGTGTTCTGGAAGATGACAGGGACAATTCTTCTGGACCAGGTCTCTAGTGATAGGCTGCAGGCTCTACAGACCAGGCACCAACAGGCTATGCTCTTGAGTGAAGAAGACATGGCGTGATCTAATTTAGAGTGAGACCTGCACCCAGGAAGTGATGGCTACCATCCATAACCCAAAGCCTTCCAGACAGGCTGACCTTCCCCCATCAGCTGTAGAAAGATGGGGTGCACAGAGCCACATGTACCCTTGGGAAAGTTCAGGATCAGGAGGTGTCCATGAGCAGCAAGCTGCACTTGCAGGGAAGGCTGTTGAGGGCATGGGAAGCAAGCCCCAAGCTGTGCTAGAATTGGCAAGAAGCTGAGGCCTTCACCTGACAAGCCAGAGGCCATAGTTGATGAACCTAAGACAAGCCCTCACTCAGGGATGGGAGGTTAGGTGAGAGGCTCCAAGCTGGTCACTAGAGAAGTAGCTGGAGGGTTTGGGGGTACTCAGCCCAACAAGAAAAGGCATGGTGGATCAGACCCATAGTCTTAGCACTTGGGAGACTGAAGGAGAGAGTGTTGCGGTTCTGTCACCAGCCCAGGCTGTACACTGAGTTGTAGGCTGGCCTGGGCTACAGAGTAAAGGCCTATCTCAGAAACCAAACGAAACGTTCAGGAGGGGCTGCAGAGATGACTTGCTGATGCTCTTCCAGAGGACTGGCATTCAGTTCCTGGCACCCATGTGGTGAAGTTACCATCTGTAACTTTAGTTTTGATGGCTGTAAGCTAACTTGTTGGGGCTGGGAACCAAACTGAGGTCCTCTGTAAGAGGAGTCAATGGTCTTAACCACTGAACCATTGTTTCAGCCCAGCCGCTGCCTTAGGAAAGAATGAGTGGACTGACCCTGGTGGTGATGGAGAGGGGTGTGTGCAAGAGCTGAGTAAATAACTGTTTTGACCCTGACAAGTCCACAGAGTAGACTAGTGGGTCTCCTGAGCTTCCTTCAGAGAAGAGGACCAGAGCCAGAGAGAGAACGCTGGTGGTCCAGATGGGAGTGTACAGAAAGAGGTCTCTCTGTACTCCCAACTGGCACTATTCCATCCTGCCCTGACCATGCCTCGGGCTTGTGGCCCAGCTGAGCCTGCTGTCAGGCCTGGAGCTACAAGGCCACTGTCACCTTTGCCCTTTCAACTTGAGTGAGGTTGGCACTGTGAGGCCAGGGACCCAGGTCAGAGCTGTAGGCACGGGCCACCAGAAAAGATCAGAAATGGATATTCAGAACTACTTCCTGCTGGGGTGGGTTTTTGATCCAGGTATCAGAACCATCTGCTGCTTCCCTGAAGCCCTGGAGGGTTCAAGCATTCACCTCAACACAGGTGTGCCTTAGCCAGGTATTTACTGTCCTGGAATCTGCCCTAGGTGCTCACAAGCAAGCTAAGCCTGAGTCTGGCCCCTCTAGTCTTGCCTTTATGAGTCCCCCATCATCTCCCCTGTTGTGTGCTGTGTTCCCATCAGACAGCAGGGAGACCAAGCAACCACCCCACCACCCCACCACCCCTCAACACTGTATCACACATCAGGTGTCTTGAATCACCTAGGTGTGCTTCCATTTCTGGGCCTCTGGAGGTGTGTGTTGGGGCAGTGTGTGTGTGTGTGTGTGTGTGTGTGTGTGTGTGTGTGTGTCTGTGTGTCTGTGTGTGTCTGTGTGTGTGTGTGTGTGTGTGTGTGTGTGTGTGTGTGTTAGGGGGGTGAGGTGTCTGATCCAACCTGCCCTTGCATATTTAGGAGCGGATCCAGGAAGCTGAAACCATATTAAAGTCTGGCTCTCTGCCTTCTCCCATGAGTCCCCTGTCCAGGGTGTCAGGCTGTGGGAAAGGGAGGGCAGGAGGGCACAGCATGAGCAGGTGGGCAGGGGCTGCAGGGCTGGGTGGTATTCTCATTACTGGCCAGTGGAGAGAGCCAGCCTGGACGCCCCCTGGACCAGGCACTGGTGGCCTTCACACCTTCTGGATGCCTGTTGACACGAAGGTTGCCTCTCTTGGGGCAGAAGGTGTTAACTTGGGAACTGGAGTGTGCAAGGGCCTCCAAAACAGCCCACAGAGGCTCCTCAAAGCCCCAGAGAATACGTGGGGCAGAAGCCAGAGTAAAGGCAGGGTTGTGTCCCTGGACCAGAGATGGAAGGTGTCCCTGTGCTGAGTCAGCCTCTTCTGGTCCTCAGACTGATGTTTGATGCTGAGCACAGCCAAGACACCTAATGACAAGACTTTGTCTGGCAGAGCATCACCGGTATCACAGGGAGCCCCAGAAACCGACAGCCACCAGTGCAAGCAAGGCACAGGAGCCCCAGGATCTGGGTTTCTGTTTTGAGCACTTCTGAGTTCAGATCCCATGGCTCATTCCACAGTGTTGTTCTTGCCCACGGAGGGACTATCTCTCACGGAAGGCAGCTAGAACCAGATTCTAACCCACTGGCGTCTGGCTTTGACTTAAAGCTATTTATTACATTAGGGCCATGGTTAAGGGACAAGTGGCATGCTCTTGAATCAGGGAGGGAGGGAAAGGTCATCTCGGAGTCTGGGGGTGATCTATGTGCAAGGTGCCCTGGAAATCAGAGAAGGCAGTTAGGGCAGGACTCCATGGTAAGGGAGGGCCTGAAACTGTGGATTTTCTACATGTAGAGGGAAGGGTTACTGACAAAATAAAAATTGTTAGACAGGCCCTGAAGTCTAGAGCTCAGTGGGTAGGGCCAGAGGCCCTGGCACCCCAGGATGGGATGGGGAGAGATAGGAGATGGTGTACTGGAGCTGGGTAGGGAGTTTGATCTCAGGAAGGCAGAGGGATCCACAGGAGTTTTGAGGGGTCAGGGGTGCAGTTGGAAAGGAAAGAGGACACTGTGCTTACACCAGGCAGGGACCAGACAGGGTGGGTCCAATGGGCCTGGGCCAGGACCAGTGTAGTATGTGTTGAAGGGTGTGAGTGAGAGGGCAGTTGGTTAGGGAAGCAGGGAGGGGCTGGGGTCACAGGCTTTGCGGGAGCTGTTCCACGAGCCACAGAAGGCTAAGCCAGGCCACAAGGCCTAACCAAGGCAGCTCTTAGTGGCCAGCAGAGCCAGGGTTGAGTCTCTTCTGAGGCCTCTGTGAAATGACAGACAGAGCCTGCATTAGCCACCTGCCAGTGCTGCAGAGGACAGGGAGGGACAGGGGACGGGGAGGTGTCCACCCAGCTGGACAGTGTTTGCTCTTCTCCTCTCACCTCTCCTCCCTTTCCCATCCCCCTTTTCCCTTTCTCTGTCTCTCTCTGTCTCTCTCTCTCTCTTCCTCCCTTCTTCCTTCCTTTCTTTCTTTCTTTTGCTAAAGTGAAAAGATAGATATTGCAGAAAAGTAAGAGAGTGAATGCTGAGGGAAGCACTGTGGCCACATCTCTGCATCCTAACTAAGCCAGGCTCACCTCTGCTTAGGTGTGCCAGCACCTAAGCACAGAGGCTCTGAGAGGCGCGGGGACCTTCCTTAGGTGCTTTTTGTTGGCTGGTTGGTTGAAGACGGCACCTCGTGTAGCCAGCATTGGCCTGGCACATTCTCCTCTTGAGTCTGGTCTCAGCTACTGGGACTACAGGTGTGAGCCACCATTTTTGGCTGGTTTTTGTTTGTTTGTTTGTTTGTTTGTTTTATGTTTTTAAAATAAGGCCTCACATGGCACAGGCTGGCCTCAAACTCTCTATACACTTGAGGATGGCCTTGAACTCCTGATTCTTCTGCCCATTGTCTTCCTCAGTCATTTCTTCATCTTGTTTGGAGACAGGATGTCTCAATGAACCTAGAACTCACTGATTCAACTAGACTGGCCATGAAGTCCTGAGAATCCTCCTGTCTTCATACCCTAGTGTTGGGATTACACATCAATGATGATGTGCCTGGTGTTTATGTGGACTCCAGGGAGTCAAACACAGGTCCACATGCCTGCACCACAACTACTTTCTAGCCAAATCTAAAGCCCCCCCCTCTTCTTTTTTTTTGGTAAGATTTTTCAAATTTTATTCATTCATTCAGTGTGTGTGTGTGTGTGTGTGTGTGTGTGTGTGTGTGAGAGAGAGAGAGAGAGAGAGAGAGGGAGAGAGAGGGAGAGAGAGGGAGAGAGAGAGAGAGAGAGAGAGAGAGAGAGAGAGAGAGAGTGATGGGCATGCCTAGCTTGAGAGTGTGAAAGTTAAAGGACAGGAATTGGTTCTTGCATTCTGAACCATCTTCATGGCCCTATATTTTCCTAAAAAAATAAAAGAAGACCCGGGTTCAAGTCCCAGCACCCATATGGCAGTTCACAACTGTCTGTAACTCCAGGATCTAACAACCTCACACAGACATACATACAGTCAAAACAACAGTGCATATAAAATAAAAAAATAAAAGGTAAATTAAAAAAATAAAGAAAAGAAAAAAGTATATTGAGATACAAGTCATACTTTGATATTTTGTATATTATATTTTAAATTTTTTAAAAATGTGAATCTATAACCTAAAATTTTCCAAGCCTTGTGGTTGTGCAATGGCTACAAGTTTATCACTCAGGAGGCTGAGGCAGGAGGATTGCCATGAATCTGAATCCAAGTCTATCCTGGGCTTCAGAGTGACATTCTATCTACAAACACACACACACACACACACACACACACACACACACACACACACGACTCACATACTTTTTTCTCTTTGTCTTTGTCGTGGGAATGGAGCTTGGAGCCCCACCCATCCTACATGTTTGGTTTTTCCCAGTGTTGAGGCCAGGCCCTCACTCATGTGAGGAAAACCTTTACTGATGAGTGGCAGCCCTGTGGGAGCCAGGTTTGAGTGGCAGCTCCATGACAGATTATATTCAAGATGCCGAAGGTGCTACACTTCTATTCCCACACTGTTTTCATCACTCAAACAGGAGCCTGGTCCCCACTAAGCAACAAAAGCCCCCTGTTACCCCCTGATCACACGGTAGCCTTTTTCCTGCTCCCCTTCCTGTGCTCTGCCTTCCCTGGGTCCCTCCTGTCAGGGCAATCAGCACCTTCACTCAGCAGAGTGTTTCTGAGGTTCGTCCAGGCTGTAGCATGTATCACCACGTCATCCTTTTTGTGGTTGGATAATAGTCCAAGGTAGGTTTGGGCTACGTTTTCATCCACCATCCGTCGGGGCTACTTGAGGTGTTCCCACTGCTTATCTGTTGAATAGAGACTCTTACATATCGATATGTAAGAATCTGCCTGGACCCCTGCTCTCTGCTTCTCTAGTGTGCAGGTAGGACGTTGGGGTTTGCTTGCTTGCACGCAGGGGCTGGCTTTGACTCCCCGTGTAGCTGAGGGTGACCTGAGCATCTGACCCCCGCTTTCAGACCCTCAGTGCTAGGAGCCCAGTGAGTTACCACACCCAGTTTGCATGGTGTTGGCAATGAAACCTCATGTATGTTGGGTAGCGTGCTCTGTCACTGAGCTACTGAGCTATACCCCCAGCCCTGAAAAAATGATTTTAAAGTTGCACACATCTGTAATCCCAGCATTTGGGAGGCAGAGTTAGGAGAATTAGGCGTGTAAAATCATCCTCAGCCACTTAGTGAGGCCAGCCTGGGTCACATGAGACCGTGTTTTTTTTTTTTTTTTTAACAAAATAAAACAATAGATTGTACATGTAAAAAACAAAAATTTAAAGCTCTGGGAGCATCACAGACTGCTTCCTATATACAGAGTTGTGTTACAGGTTTCGAGTGTCTTGAGCCACAGTCTTACACTGAATGGATTTTTCTGCATCTGAGTTTGTCACTCAGCATTTCCACACCTACACCTTTACTCTTTTCTAGTCAGGACAGGCTCCCGTTCAGAATGACTGGGAGACTCTTGTGAAACCTCAGGCAGCCCAGTCAGACTCCAGAAATGGGTGGTTGAGGACAGTGGCCAGGCCCCTGGCCACCCTGTGCCCTCAAAGCCCTGGGATGGGACATAAACTCAGGGGTGGAGAAATCTCCTGGGTCAGGCCTAGGGCTGGCTCTGGACTTGCCTGGTGAGGAGCCTAAGGAGTGGACTGTCACCTCCACCAGATCTTCAACAAAGTGCTGACTCCATGAGGCCCTTCATTTTCCTAGTCATGTGACCAGTCTAAGCAAGCCCATTCCCCTATTTGTTCTCCAGCCCATTTGGCATGGCTGGACTCTATAGTTCTTTCCTGCATTTAATGTCAGGTACTTGTGCCATTGAGTGAGAACCTTGGAGCTAGCTGAGGAGGGCCTTGGCCACCCCTGGAACTCTGTGGGATTCCCATACCTGCTTCTGCCTGTAGACCACTTGCCTGCTCCTTCGCTGCTGGTGGGGGGCGGGAGGGACCAGAGCTCCCCACCTCCCTCTTGTCTGGGTAATGCCCTGGCCTAGCCTCTTTCAAGCAGCAGGTACTGGGGATCCTAGGAGCCCCACAGTCTCATTCCTCATGTTGGTAACTGAACTGGGTCTGCACTGGGTCTGCTGATCCTCCCAGATGGGCTTGGACTAAAAAAATCTCAGGCAGCTCGTGAGTAGAACTTCAGTTTTAGGGCCTGACCTTTCATTTTGTCTAGAGACAAGTTGCCCAGGCTAGTCTCAAATCAACTATCTAGCTGAGCATGACTTTGAACTCCGGATTGTCCTGCCCATACCTCCCAAAGGTGGTACTACAGGCATCCACCACCAAGCCTGCCTCTTTCTTTGCTTGAGCTGAACCTAGGACCGTGTGTGTGTGTGTGTGTGTGTGTGTGTGTGTGTGTGTGTGTGTGTG
>CAJQZJ010009840.1:1245275-1260559 GCA_907164525.1 Lophiomys imhausi
GTGTGTGTGTGTGTGTGTGTGTGTGTGTGTGTGTGTGTGTGTGTGTGTGCGCGCTCCTGGTTCTCATTTCTCTGGGACCCTGTCTTGCTTTGCTATCAGCATATAAATGCGTTTATCCTGCTGAGCCAATGCACAGACAGGTTCACACAAGCTGTCCCACAGGCCCAGGCATGCCCTTGTGTCCCCAACATCTCATTCCACCCTAAAAGCATAACCTCAGACCCATTTCCATCCCTAGAGAGAAAAGTCAGTAGTTGGAGGAAGGTTGCCCTAGCTCAGTCTAAAGCTTTCAGGGTATGTCATGCCTGTAATCCCAGCACTCAGGAGGCTGAAACAGGAGGGATTTCCCAGAATTGGAGGCCAGTCTGAGTTGTATAATTTGAAGCCATTCTGGCCTCCTACGGAAAGGCAGACCTTGTCAAAAAGCAAAAGATAAATAGCTTTCAAGTGACTGTGCATCGCCCTCTGCTGGCAGCATCGGGGAATGCAAGAACACAGGAAATCCCGGAAGCCAGCAGAGTACCTGATCCACAGGCAGAGTACCTGATCCAGCCTTTTCCTGCATTCATATGTGTTTACGTCTTTGCTTTGAGCTAGGTAGCTCAGCTCCTTAATCCTTCCATATCTCAATTTCTTCTGTTTTCACTCTAAGGCTCAGGCCCACCCCCCCACATACCTGAATGAGGTCATGAATCATAAATATGACACCCCTAAAGAGAGAGGTGATACCTATTTCCTTAGACCCACGGGGCTTCTGACATTTCCTCTTGAGCCTTTCCGGGAGTGGGGAGGGGTGGTCTGCCAAATCTCTCTCCTCTTTTCCCACCCCCTCCCTCCTCATCACCCCTCTGCTGCCTGTGGCTGCCACTGGCTGAGCATCCAACTGGCCCATGACCAGATAATCAGATTACCCAGGTCCAGAATAATCTATTCCATATGGTGTGCCAGCTCTGTGGCTCCAAGAACTAAAGGTGTGAGGAGGGGCCAGTGGGGGTCTGGTTGGAAGGGAGCCTCAGGAACCCCAGAGAGCCTTATTGGACAGCCCTGTGGGACAGTTATTGGAGAAGGAGATACAGGAGGGGAGAAATAGGGGCCTCTGTTGCTGGGCCTTGTAAGTAGATATGTCCGCATCATCTATCTATGACTCAAGGGCTCGGGGGAGGGGAGGGGATGGCCACTCTTCAGTGCCTTTTCTGTCTCTAAATTGTGGGCTGATACTTTCATAATTTTGAAGAGATTTAAAAGATCTTCATTATTTTTGTATGTATGAGGTGTATACACACACACACACACACACAGTGGTGAAAGGGGCAATTCACGTCCTCTACAGGAGGTGTCGAGGAAGGAAGCAGAACCCAGGCTGTGCCCCACGACAGAGGCTAACTGTCACCTTCCCTTACTCTATTACTCTATTAGCTCCGACATGGACAGCCTCCAAGGCCTCGTGTTTTCACCTCCCTCACCTCCTCCCGGGGGCCCTATGAGCTGGAGCAGGAGACCTGTGGAGCCCAGCACAGCGACACACTGAAAGAACACGTGTGCGACCTGTGCTTGTCCTACCCCATGGCTCAGAAGCAGAGCTGGACCCTCCTTCCCCATAGTGGAGGGGGTGCCTACCTGACTGTCACAGATAGTGTAGTGTAGAGCAGGACAAGGACATTAACCACATTGGCCACCATCCACCTGGGAGGCCTAGGCTCTCCCAGGAGTCACTGGTGCTGAGACAGCCCATGAGCCTGACTGCCCGAGACACTGTGATTAGTGGTATCTTCTGAGGCTAAACAGGCTAGTGGTGGAAACAGAGCAGCTTCCTTTTGGGGCCTCTGGCTCCTGCAGGGTGGAAGGATTGGGGATTAGGGACTGCAAGGTACTTTTGCATAGCACCTTTGATTAGCAAGGCTCTGTCAGAGGGGCTGGCCGGGAAATGAGAGTGCTGAGATTGCAGAGTGGGTGGGAGTGTGGTGTCCAGGCTCCAGCATGAAGACTGACTGAACCCTGAGCCTGAAAGGGAGCTTCCCTGTCCTGCCTGCCCCCTACCTGGATGAGGCTTGAACTCTCACCTCTGTTTTGATGGGGTGGTGGCAAGGCCTCTTTCCCAGCCTTACACATTGGCAACCAGGGGAGCCTCGGGCCAGGGGAGCAGAAGCCACTGGCTCTGGCACTTGTCAAAACATAGGCTCCAAAAGTGTGAAGGCCTTGGCCCAGCAGGGAAGCTGTATGGTCCGTGCAGCCTGGAGAACTCATTAACTCAAAGCAGCTCCCAAATGAACCCACTGAAGACACTGGCCAGATAAGGAGATCAAAGGGGCAGAGGGAAGCAGAGGCTGGACTGTCCTTGCGCCAGCTAGCCCCCACCCCCTGCCCTGGGTACTTTCCCAGAGACCACAGGGGCAGCAGTGGTAACAGGGAAGGAGGGACTCCACGTGGCACTTCAGTGTATTAGTCTTAGGACTCAAGACTTCAGGGAGAGGGTTGGAGGCAGGACCTGCTGTCTGTCCTTATGAGTCCCTCACCACCTCACTAACCTCCTGCCTTTTAAACTTTCCCTCATCTCTTATCCCACCATCTCTTACCGCCATCTTATCCCGCTCCACTCAATGTATCCCTCTCCTGTCCTAGATCCCTATGTGTCTCTGATACCTAATGTTAGCAATTAGGTCTCAGATCTGAGGCTTCTTAAGTGTTGTGTCTTCATTGAAGTGTGGCATCCCCCGCCCCTCCCTTGTCCAAACATGTCTGACTTACTTTGTAGTTAGTAAAGCACAATTTCACTTCAAAGCGCTATTAACAAGAAGCAAGTAGTAAGCAATGCCAGGTCGGTCTGGAGCAGGCAGTTAGAAGCTTCAGAAGCAGGCTCAGGAGGGCATAGCAAATGCCCTCTGGACCTGGACACCTTTTAATTTTAAACCATGCGCTTCTATTGTATTTTCAAATTAAGACACAAGGTCTTTCAATTTTCTCAATACTTTGGCTATGATGTGAAATCACAACCACATGGGAAGTGGAGGGTGTTTGGGACACTTGGGTGTTCTCAGAGCAGAAACCTCACCCCTCCTGCCTGTGGGGGCCTACCGAGTACACTCCCACCCTGCTCCAGCACACAACAGGCCTCCAGCTGCTTGTTCTAGCACCAAGAGGCTCAGTCCCTGAGCTCTGACTAAAAGTTCTTGTTTGGACCAAGAGCTCCAGGCAGACATCCATTAGCCATGGTTCAGAGTGGATAGGTCCCATGGACAGCTGCAGGCTGAGGAGGCCCCTTCTAGGCAAGGCACACAAGCAAGTTCATGTCATGGGTGCCACTTGTCCACTCTCCAGTAGAGGTGAACACTGCTTCTCTGGGTGTGATTGTGGGCAGAGGCCTTCCGATAGAGAGGCAAGGATGGAGGAGTGTTTGGGGAGGCCATGGCAGCAGGAGACAAGGAAGAAAGGGATGGTAGTGGGCAAAGATGCCCAGAGAATCAAGTACCAATCTATGGGAGCTTCACCACCACAAACCAAAACCCATCTAGAAGACACACATGTGCGGCACAAAAATTCAGACCCCTGGCCCTGGGAGATCTGAGGTGCCATTCCTCTGGAAGAAGAAAGAGGTGCAAATGTAATGCCAGAGGCCAGGTTCTTGGTGGCCTCGCTGGAGAAGAGACAGCAAGCATAGAGTGAGCATAGGATGAGGTCATAAACTCATCCTTGAGGGGCTCGGCAGACAAGTCAGATCCTTGGCCTGCCGCATGCTAAGCAAATACTCTACCAGCCCTGTTTTTATTCTGAGACAGTTACTAAGTTATCCATGCTGGCCTTGAGTGTGCTCTCTAGCCTTGGCAGGACTTTGTGGTTCTTCCGCCTCAGCCCTCAAACATCTGATTCCAGATCTGCTCTGCCGGGCTCAGGGGTTTGTATTTGAGATGTGCCTGAAACTCACAATGCAGTTGAGAATGCTTTTCAATTTTGTGAGTACAAGTGTTTTGTCTATATATGTGTTTGTGTTCTATGTGCATGTGTAGTACCCAGAGACCAGAGGAGTGTAATCCTCGGACACGTAGTTACAGACAGCTATGAGCCACCATGTGGGTGCTGAGAATCAAACCTGGGTCATGCAGAAGAGCAGCCAGTACTTTTGTTTGTTTGTGTTTTGGGGGGATATACTTTGGGACAGGGTTTCTCTGTGTAGTCCTGGTTGTCCTGGAACTCACTCTATAAACAAGGTTGGCCTCTAACTCAGAGATCCGCCTGCTGAGATTAAAGGTGTGCGCCATCATACCTGGTCAGGCAGCCAGTGCTCTTAACTCCTGAGCCATGTCTCTAGGGCAAAGATGATCTTGAACTTGAACCCCTGGTCCTCCTGTCTTTACCTCCCCAGTGTTGGGGTTACAAGCAGTGCTACAACTGGTTATGTGTTGGAGATAAAACCAAGGGCTTCCTGCAGGCTAGGCATGGTCTGCCGACTGAATCACACCACTAGCCCTCTGATAGGTTTTTTGAGACAGTCATGTTAGCCCAGAATAGCTTCAAAAACACTTTGTAGCCAAGCCCAGCCCAAACTCCTGATCTTCTTGCCTTTATTTCCCAAGTGATAGAATTAGAGGTGTGTGTCATATGCCCAACTCCCTGCGACTGTTAATAAGCATAGTGCATGTAAGTAGGGACAGGTTTGTTTTTTCTCAACTTATATTTCTCTTTAGACCCTCCATCCAGTACTACTGAGGAAGTGTGGTAGGAGCATACATCCTCAACAGCCAGGCATGGCAGCTCATAACTGCAGTCCTAGCACTCAGTAAGCTGAGGCAGGGGGATCAGGAGTTAAAGGCCAGCTGGGTTATAGTAAGTGCAAGGCTAGCCTGGGCTACACGAGACCCTGTTTCAGAAGGGGGAGGCATTGGAGTGATAGCTCAGCAGTTAAGAAGAGCACATGTTGCCCATGAAGAGGACCCACGGTTCAGTTCCCAGAGCCACCTCAGGCAGCTCACGATTACCTGCAACTCCAGATCCTGAGGAGTGTGACATCTTTGGCCTGTGCAGGGCACCAGCACAGATGGGTGCACACATATATACATATACATAATAAAATACATCTTAGGAAAAATAAAAGGCATCCTATGGACCTAACAGGTTAGCTCTCTGTGAAAGAGTGAGATTGTAAGACTGATGTGGACAGATGGAAATTTCTGCTTTTCGATTGTTTGTTTGAGACAGGCGCTCACATAGCCCATGTTGGCCTGGGCCATATATAGCTAGGGCTGGCCCTGAACTTGTGATCCTAATGCCTTCACCTCCCAAGTGTGCCACCACATCCAGCTCCCGGGTGGTTGAGTTTTGTCAGTTTTCCACTCCGCTGTAGCTAACCAAGGCAGCAGAACACCAGTCATAGGAGAGCCGGGAAAATGGACCAAGCTCCCCATTTGCCAAGAGTCAGAGTGACTTGTAGTGTGGAGAGGCAGGCTCACCTTTCTACCAGGTCAGACAACCCAGCAACCTCACCGGTTGGGATAGTTTCTTCGTTGTGCCCCCCACAGCCTGGACATCAGGGAAGGGCTACAGACCACCACAAGCTTCTGAGGAAGAATGAACTACAGTTCTCCCCATGTCTACAGCTTCCTGCCCTAGTCCATGGTTGGCCAATACAATCCTGGAGTCTCTTGTTATACAATTTGTAAAGTGATGGGAAAAAGTTTCGCAAGGTCTCTAATAAATGAAGGCGTACCCTCAACCTAGGAGCTGGACTTAAATTCTCTGATCATGGTTCTGTCAACTTGCAGGGCTGGTTTAACGACCTGGCCACCGCAGCCCATAGGTGCCTGTCTTCCTGAGGCCCCAAATATGGTCCCGGTGGGGCAGGCTGGGCCAAGGGGCTCTGCACCTAAGAGCCCCTGCTCTTGGTTCAAAGGGTTCAGGCCCTGGCCCCCTCCTGGTCCGAGCCGGCTTTGATGTGCTGATGAGTTCTGGAAGGGGCCACTTCACACCTCAGGCTCGGGATAAAGCCGGAGCGGGCCCAATTTGCGGGTCTCCCCTGCCATGGCCCAGCCCCTGTGCGCGCCGCTCTCTGAATCCTGGATCCCGAGTCCCGCTCGTCCGCAACCGCCGGTGCCTTCCGACGGGGACGGAGCCTGGTCCTCCGACCCGTGGGACGGTGCTCAGGCCTGCAGCCCCGCGCCACCCTGCGGCCGGCCGACCCGGCGCGCTGGGACCCCCGGCAGGCGCGGGACGCAAGGCAGCCGCCTGGGTACCGGACAGCGGCAGAGCGCCAGCGAGCGCGAGAAGCTGCGCATGCGCACGCTCGCCCGCGCGCTGCACGAGCTGCGCCGCTTCCTGCCGCCGTCCGTGGCACCGACCGGCCAGAGCCTGACCAAGATCGAGACGCTGCGCCTGGCCATCCGCTACATCGGCCACCTGTCTGCCGTGCTGGGCCTCAGCGAGGACGGTCTGCGGCGACAGCGACACGCTGCGTCACCTCGAGGCTGCCCGCTGTGCCCCGACGGCGGCCCGGCGCAGTCGCTCGCCTGCAGCGGGGTGTCGTGGGGGTCCCCGCCCGCCTGCCCTAGACCCCGAGTCGTCGCAGAGCCGTGGGACCCATCGTTCCGCTACGCCGAGACAGCATCCCTGGAAAGGCAGGAGATGGAGACCAGCCCCTCTGCCCCGGTTAGTAGCCCCTTCCCCTCGCCGTCCGGGTGGCGCCCCCTACTGTCGGTGCGCAACGCTCGTGCACGCTCGGATCTTCCTTGCGAGCAAACCCCGCGTGCACCCTGGTGCCCGAACAGGGGTTGGGAGGTGGGGGACAGGCAGGGATTAAGGACGCATTAGTCCAGAAACCTTGAGCGAGGAGCAAATGAGTGCGGACCTAGCACTGGGGCAGCGGTTGATTGTGGCACTGTTCTCTCTTCTGTAGCTCTTCAACAGCGACGTGCTGGGTGTGCTAGAAACCTGGACGCCACAGGAGTGGCTACCAGCCTGAAGAGTCCGAGACACAATGCAATGGATTACTGGCACCCTGTTTGAGCACAGAGACTTTTCCTTTTGCCTTCGCACCTTCCAAGCGAGTATTTCCTGGAAGAGGCACCAGTGATACCAACATGGGCATTTCCCGGGTGGGAGCTGGTCCTCATCTAGACCGAACCTTTCCAGCCTTCCTTGGAAGGAAGGACCCATGCGTAAACCCTCTAAAGCTGAAGCAGGTACAAAGGCTCTGCCTGGTGTGTATTTATTTATTTGTGAATAAACCGTTTGTGCTGGTGTCATTTGGAGGGCTTTTCTTTTCTTTTTCTTTCCTTTTTTAGCTAGGACCTCACACTGTAGGGCCTGGGCTTGCCCAAACATATGGTAATTATCAGCACTACCCTCCATACTCTACTGGTAGTTCTGGTACGTGGCAGGAAAGCTGACATGGGATTGAGAGGGAGTCTTGTAATCTTCAGCCTGGAAACAGAGGCCTCCTGACCAGAGCCTCATCCTGGTCAACATCTATTCTGTGTGGGTCAGTCTGAGTGGGGATGGTGGCTGTGGCAGCTTCCTGAGAGGTGGCAGGAAGTAGTTGTTGTTTTTTTTTTTTTTCGAGACAGGGTTTCTCTGTGTAGCCCTGGCTGTCCTGGACTCACTTTGTAGACCAGGCTGGCCTCGAACTCGCAAAGATCCGCCTGCCTCTGCCTCCCAAGTGCTGGGATTAAAGGCGTGCGCCACCACTGCCTGGCAGTAGTTCGTTTTTTAATTTACGAAAGAACTGGATAAAATCAGGATACGTCTATAGAAAATACAATGGCATTAGTGTGTATTGTACCTTGGCTACCTTTGCATATATTTTACAGATGCATAAAAGTCAAGACTCAGACCCTTGTAGGGCTTGGCATTGGAGTACTCGGCTGCACACGAGGATAACGGCGTGTCTGTTACTCTGGGCAGCTGAGCTGCACCAGGGGCATGGTCCCCAGACACAGTCTCTTGGCTTCCCTCCCATGTGGCTTGCAGATATAAATAAGATGGGTGGGAGAGGGAGAGTTCCAGTTGGTGTGATCATAGTTCCTTTGATGAAGGACCTGCTGGTTGTGGGCTGATGCTGAAAATCCTGTCAGGAATATGCAGCCGAGGAGAGAGGCACCTGGAGCCCAGAAAGAGACTAGTATCAACCGATCAGGAGGTTGCAGAGTCCATTGGGGGCATTCGACTCATAGAAGCCTCTGCCAAGGGCTCATTCTCATGTGCAACACTCTCTTCCCCCCCCCCCAACTATCAGAAATTCAGGCTTTTTTTCTTTTAATAAGCATTTTATTGAGATACATAACAAAACTCAAATTTTGTTTTGTTTGTTTTGAGATAGAGTCTCATTCAGTCAAGTGGCCTTCAACTCCTGATCCTCCTGCCTCAGCTCAGAGGAATGCTGTGAAGACAGATGTGTGCCACCCAAAGAGCTTTCATTTTTTAAAAGGCACAACCCAGTGACTTCAGCATATTCATAGAGTTGTGCAATTATACCCACTAATTTTAGAGTATTTTTATCACCTCCAAAAAGAAACCACTGACCAGATGTGGTGGGACACCTTTGATCCCAGCATTTGGGAGGTAGAAACAGGCAAATCCCTAAGTTCAAGGCTATCCAGGGTTACATAGTGAGCCCTGTCTCAAAAAAGAATAAGGAAGCAGCAGCAACTACCCATTAGTGAGCCCCCTGCAGTGACAATTTTTTATCTCTAATGAAATTTATCTGTTGTAAACATTTCCTATAAAAAAGAAATATTCAGGCTGGCCACAGGTCTTTAATTCCAGCACTTGGAAAGCAAAGGCAGGAGGGTCTCTGAGTTTAAGGTCAGCCTGGTCTACAGAGTGAATTCCAGACCATCCAAGTCTACATGGAGACCCTGTCTCAAAAACCAAACAAGCAGAAAGAAGGATGGACTGGCTTTTTTCTTAGTGTATTTTCAAGGTTCAGCCAGATTAGCTCATGTTTCAGAACTTTTTATTACCCAATAGGGCATCACAATTATCCATTGTTCTGTGGGATTTGTTTTAAATCATGGGAGGGGGGGATCTTTTCCAGCACACTGGATTAGGCCAGGAGGAGGGTTCCTGTATCTTGGGGTTAGGGTCCTGTTCTGAAACTCAGGGGTTCAGGCCTGAGCAGTTCATAGAGAGCTGGTGTTTGGCTGCAGAGATAATGACCCACTAGGAGGTCACTAAGGGGTGGTGGACCTCACACCTTCCCTGGCCATTCCCTTTCCCTGCCACTTCTGACTCTACCTGACACTCCCCTCCCAGTACCTTAACTGGCTCTGGATAGGAAGTCTTCCTGGCCCTGGAACCAACCCAGTGTGGAAAAATCTATTTGCAAAGTAAAGACCTAATGTTTTAAGGTGGGGAATTAAAGTTATTAGCAAGTCTTTTCACAGATAAGTGGAACTCATTGGCCAGCCCCCTTCCCTGTGGAGGGCCTCTCCTCTGAGGAGCCTGGGAGCAGCCCACTGTTTCTTAGCACCTGGGTGTGAATTTTCATTAACAGGTCCCTGCTAATAGTGGCTGAGATACAAGATTGTCCATAGAAAAGGGTCACTTCCCACTGCTCCCAGGCCCCATCCCCCCTTCCTGGCCCAATCAGCACCTGGAGGAAACCCCAATTGCCAGTCCCTAGTGAGGACAACAGCAGTCCTGCACCCAGGAAGGCACCCCCCAAGCCTGATAGTGGAGGAGTCTGTCACCCCAGTTCTCAGCCAATCTAAGAAGTATCCCAATTACAGGACCATCTTGATGGAGAGTTATAAGGAAGGATGAGGTTCACAGGCCCTAACAGATGCCCAGTGTCTGCATTAGGATTGACTCCGGAATCCATGTGTTCTAGAGAGCACCTCAACTCCTTCGAGTCTTTTGCAGGGTCTGGAGATCTTAAGGCTCAGGCTAGGAAGCTGGGCACCAGCACAATCACATGGGCACTTGGACAACGAGCCAGGGGCAGCCAGCCCACTCTGAACCCTACTGCCTTTCTTCCAGTGAGGGGAGCTACTTTCCCCATCTGAGCTGATCAGAACCTGGGTGATGAAGGAGGACCAGCAACTGCAGAGCAGCTGCTGTTGGCCAGGCTAGGTGTCTACGGATCTGAACTATCCAATGTCAAGTTCTCGTAGCTGGAGAGCCCCAGTGAGGAGGGTGGTGCCCAAGGCTGCTTGTCAAGTGAAAATCAGGAAGCAGAAGCACAAAGCAACAAGAGATGTCTCCTTACAATGGCACTACTGAGGGGTTGGGGCCAACCACATGGCTGGTCAACAGACCCAGGGCGTGCCACAATGCAGTCCAAAGGAGCACAAAACATAAGCTCTACGGCATAGAGTTATGCCTGTTCTCCACTTTCAGAAGCCTGCTGCACCCTTATCCACTCATATGAGCTTTATTCCCCACGTGTGGCCTGAAAAGCCATGTTCTCACCCATGGGCAGCTAGCCTGAGCTTGGCCACTTCCTAATTCTCTCTGAGGACATCAACCCCACTTCTCTTCTACCTGAAGCTAAGTCAAACCCTGGCTTATCAGTACCCACATGGTACAGCTGTCTTGGCCTGGACCAGCCCCCCACTGCTGCCCACACTGGTAAGCCAGAGTTTGACTTAGCTTCAGGTAGAAGAGAAGTGGGGTTGATGTCCTCAGAATTAGGAAGTGGCCAAGCTCAGGCTAGCTGCCCGTGGGTGAGACCATGGCTTTTCAGGCCACACGTGGGGAATAAAGCCCATATGAGTGGATAAGGGCACAGCAGGCTTCTGAAAGTGGAGAACAGGAGAGCAGAGGGAAAGCTACCTCATCTAACTACAAAGCCTTGTTTGTCACAGGGGCAGGGCCAGGCCATTTTATTCACACCTTCTTTGTGGTGCCGGCCACAGTGAGAGTGATTGCTGTACTAAGTTTTGTCCCTGGGCACTGTGAATGTCACCCTAGTGCTGCTCTCCTCTAGGTGTTCCTTGGGGTCTCTCATTCAGAGCAGGAACCTCTCTCAGAACCACAGACCTTTCCTTGGTGGATGGTACACACTGATCCCTAGACAATGTCTTGAGCCCTTATAGCCTGGAGTGGGCTATGCCAGGTCTGGCTCCTTCCTGCTGGTCCTTATTGTGGATGTCACACCTAAGACACCTTGGAATTCCAGGCTCTCTCTCTTCCTTTCTATGTGGGCCTGGGTCTTTGGCAGACACAGAGTAGTCGTAGCTCAGGATCTTTCCTCACGTAGTTCTCCCCTGGGCAGTTGGAAGTTTGGGGAGTAGACCTCTATTGCCCCTCCAGAGATGGACATGGGCCACAGGCCTGTGTGGTCAACATTACCATATGACCATATTCAGGCCAGGGAGAGAAAGGCTTGGGACTCTGCCAGAGAGCCACAGTAAGGGGACATGAGCTGCATGTGCTGTGTGAATTCTTCCCTGATTATTTTTGTGCCCTGGTTGCCTGGTGTCTTGGATGTTGTTTGCATGGGTACTGTGTGTGTCCTGGGTGTTCCCCCCCATCTGAGAGCCTAGCTGAAAGGGAGTAGGGCTGAGAGAGGTGTGGGAAACTCACATGCCACCTCCACACTGTTCCTAGGGCACCAGAAGTGTAACCCTGGTTGGCAGCGGCTGCTCCAGCTCAGCTAAGCCCCTTTGACTGTGGCAGTGGAGTTAGCTTTCTGGCTTGTAGGAAAATTGATCAGACTGTTGCAGATTGTTTCAAGCCATGTAACCTGGGTCAGCACTTTCCTGTGTAGGTCAAGGATAGTCATAAGGGCTGAAGTGTGAGGCACACATGCCCCACATGAAGAGGCCTGTTTTTGAGCATTTGGGTGCTGTCCTGACTTGAAGTGGAAGTCCCAAGGCTTCCAGCTCATCTCAGGGAAGCACTGTCAGGGAAGAGAAGGGAGAGAGAGGAAGGGAGGGAGGGAGGGAGGAAAGAAGAGGGAGGAGGGAGGGAGGAAAGAAGAGGGAGGAGGGAGGGAGGAAAGAAGAGGGAGGAGGGAGGGAGGAAAGAAGAGGGAGGAGGGAGGAGGAGAGCAGGGAGGGAGGGAGTTAAGGAGGGAGGGGGAAGGAGGGAAGAGGAGAAGAAAAGGGAGAAGGGAAAGAGGAGGAAGGGGAGGAAGAAGGGGGAGAGAGGGAAGAAGAGAGTGAGAGGGGAGGGAGGGGCTGTGTGCTGACTTCTTATTCCCACTGAGGGAGAGGACAGGGACATTGGTATCAGTGCCAGCCAGGGTAAGGCATGTGGCACAGAAGAAGAGGTGGATGGGGGCACCACAAAGCAGCAGCATTGACCTGCGAGGTCAGTCCCAATCCAGAAGGGAACCAACCCCTGGACCACCTAGAGCCAGGCTGGGAGGTAGCCTCCTGCAGTTCTCAACATTGCCACATGGTGTCCTCAGGGAATCAGACCTTCCCTGAGCGACTCCGAGTGTGGCGTTTTCGTGGGAGGAGCAGTTTTTGAAGAGTCAAGCCTGTTCTTGCAGTTCCCCAGGATACCAAGTCTCTTCTAGAGTCCATCTCCTGCCAGGTCCCGACTATCTGACCCTGCCTCTCAAATTTGTGTGTCCTAAGGTTCCACATTCACCTCCACTCTTCTGGCCTTCTTCCTTTTCTTTCTTCTGGGGCACCTAACCCAGGGCTTTGGTCATGCTAAATGCTTCCCCACTAAGCTGCACTCCAGCCCTTCAGAGATATTCGGTGAGGAACTGCTTAGAGTGGGAGAAGTGTGTGGAAAGAAAAGGAGCCACGCAGGCACTGGTAGGCATCTGTCTGTCTCAGGGAAGTGGCTCCCCTGAGCCTATGTAGCTAAGCTAGTAGTCCTCACTAGACTTGGGAGATCCAAGAGCCGGTGGGCCCTGCTGAAGGCAGGCCTCGGTGGCAATGGTGAGCCACACGGGCAGCAGCTGCCGGTCTGTTTATTTGAGTGACACATCTAACCTGCATGAAGTACTTAGTATTTGAAGGTCCTCAAAATACCTGCTCCCCCCCACCCACCCCTCACTCCCGGCTCCACCGAGGTCCCAGGCTTTGAGTTATGGCTCTCTGTCATTGTCTTTTGCCTTCCTGTGTCCTGGGGAGTGGCTCTTGAGGTGGAGACTTCTCTGGAGTCCCAGGGTAGTGGTCACTTCTTTAAGTTTTCTTTCTGAAGAAAAAGGGAGAACCTCCGCAGCCGTGTCCATTGCTCCTGCCCTTTCCTCTGGGTCTTCGCCAGCTTTTGGAAGCTGAGGGTCACACAACCAGAAATGAGAGATGTCAGCCCAGCCACCCAGCCCTCTGGTCCCCAGGCTGTCCCTGAACATTCAGGTTGGAAACTCTGGAAGATGCTAAGTCGACTTCATCTCTGTCCCCCAGCTCCGCCTGACATGCAGCAGGTGTCCTGAAGGCTTTTACTAAGAATGGCAAGCCTAGTGCTCTGTGGCACAGGGTGGAGTGAAGATGGGGTGGGAACTGAGGACCTAAAAGCCCGTGTACAAACAAAATACAGGAGGGAACCATTCTGCCTCCTAAAGGAAGGCTGACTACAGGACAAAAAGTAGGGACACGCTGCTAACACAAGTCAGTTCTAAAGCACAGGGACTGACTCACATCTGGAGAGATCAGCGGTCAGCCTTTTAAAAGTGAGAATCAAGGGCTGGACAGAGGGCTCAGAGTTTATGAGTGCCTACTGCTCTGCAGAGGACCCAGGTTTGGCTCCCAGCAACCAACTAAGACAGCTCCCAGTCACCTAGAATGCCAGTTCCAGAGACCTGACGCCTTCTTCTGGCCCCTAAGACACGTGTATGCATGTGTAACACATACAGACAGGAAGACACACATATAAATTAAAAAATTTTTTTTAAGGGAGCTGTAAGGAAATAGACTGGAGATACAACTCAGTGGCAGAGCACCTGCCTAGCATTCCAAAGGCCCTTGGTTCCACACCCATCAAAACAAACAAAATTTAAAAACCAAATATATACATCTGGCTGACCCAGACTTCACTCTCTAGACCAAGCTGTCTTTGAACTCATAGAGATCTACCTGTCTCTGTCTCCATTGTGCTGGATTAAAGGCATGCACCACCACGCCTAGCTCTAAAAGGTTTATGAAAAGATTCATAAACCAGGCGGTGGTGGCGCAGGCCTTTAATCCCAGCACTCGGGAGGCAGAGGCAGGCGGATCTTTGTGAGTTCGAGGCCAGCCTGGTCTACAGAGTAAGTCCAGGACAGCCAGGATGTTACACAGAGAAATCCTGTCTCAAAAAACCAAAAGAAAAAAAAAAGAAAAGATTCATAAACTTAATGGATGCTCAGCACTCTGCATCGGCATAAAGAAGTGGCGTATTCAGCACTAATTGGCTTTCTCCCTGGATCTAGCAACAAGATTATTCTTTGTTTTGTTAGTTTTTTCTCTCTCTTTTTTTCTTTTTTTGTTTTTTTTTTTCGAGACAGGGTTTCTCTGTGTAGCCCTGGCTGTCCTGGACTCACCAGGCTGGCCTCGAACTCGCAAAGATCCACCTGCCTGTGCCTCCCAAGTGCTGGGATTAAAGCCGTGCACCACCACCACCTGGCTCATTTGTTTTCAAGACAGAGTCTCTGTGTAGCCCTGACTGTCTTGGAATTCACTCCTTAGTCCAGGCTGGCCTCAAACTCAAGAGATCTGCCTACCTCTATCTCCCAAGTGCTGGGATTAAAGGTGTGCACCACTGATGATTTCTCTATAGAGCTCAGTCATATTTTCAATGGTCTCTGAGGTTTCCCATAGTCACTTCTAGTGGGTGCCAGAGTCAGAGTCCCACACTGTACCTCAGGGCTCACAGGCCCACAGTCACATTTCAGAATAAGCCCTGATGTGGAAACTCTTTCCCAAGGCCAGCAGCCAAGCCTACAGGAGACATGAAGCAAACTCCATGACACTTATCTTATGGGCATTTAGGGTCTAGGTTAGGTGTTTCTAGGTTCTTGGTTTCTCCAAACACAAAATAGGGAAAATTACAGGCAATATATAATGTCTAAGTTTTTGTTTGTTTGTTTTTCAGACAGGGTCTTAGTATGTAAACTAGGCTGGCTTCAAACTCACAGAGATACACTTGCCTCTGTCCCCAGAGTGCTGAGACTAAAGGCATGTGCCATCATTCTTGGCTGACAAAGAACTCTTAAAATCAACAGACAGAACTGAAAAGGTACAGCCAGGTGTGGTGGCACACATCGTGAATGCCAGCATTCAGGAAGCAGATGCAGGCCGATTTCTGTGAGTTCCAGGCCAGCCTGGTCTACAAAGTGAGTTCTAAGACAGCCAGGGATACACAGAGAAATACTGTGTGTGTGTGTGTGTGTGTGTGTGTGTGTGTGTGTGTGTGTGTGT
>CAJQZJ010009840.1:1279416-1303036 GCA_907164525.1 Lophiomys imhausi
TTTCTTTCTTTCTTTCTTTCTTTCTTTCTTTCTTTCTTTCTTTCTTTCTTTCTTTCTTTCTTTTTTTTTTTTGAGACAGGGTTTCTCTGTGTATCTCTGGCTACCCAGGACTCACTCCGTAGACCAGGCTGGCCTTGAACTCACAGAGATCCTCCTGCCTTTGCCTCCTGAGTGCTAGCTAGGATTAAAGGCATGAGGCAGCATGCCCAGTAAAATTAAATTTTCTAAAGGGTTTGTTTTGTCTTCCATATTGACTTCTGCAATTCACCTGGAATTTGGTTTTGCATATGGTGTGAGACAGGGCTCAGGTTTTTGTCTCAACATGGATAACCAATTTACTGAAATGACAGTCTTTATAATGTCACCTCCAATATGCCTAGTCCAGTGATTTATATTCAGGTATTTTCATGCTGTTTCACTCACCTATTTTTCTGACTGATAACCATTTCTATCTATCTTTATGTCTATATTTCACTGACGCTATTGTTATTACTCATCTTTCATTTTTTTGATACATGGTCTCATGTAGCTCAGTTTGTCCTAAAACTCATGATATGACAGAGGATGACCTTGAACTCATGATCCGCCTGCCTCTGTCTCCCCAAGTGCTGGGATTACAGATTCATCTTTTCTTTTCTTTTCTTTTTTGAGGCTGGGTTTCTCTGTGTAGCCCCAACTGTCCTGGAACTCATTTTGTAGGCCAGGATGACTTTAAACTCACAGAGATCTGCCTGCCTGTGCCTCCCAAGTACTGGGATTAAAGGCGTGCAGCACTAAATCCAGCAGATCCATCTTTTTTTTAATAACTAGAGTTTTGTAACAAACTAATTTAAGTACAATTCATGTACTTAAAACAGTCTACTGTGGTTTCCTTCATTCTCCCTTGGTAGAACTTCAACTTCCAGACTGAAGATGATTTGTCTTTCTACTCTCCATGCTTGGCTGCAGGCACTAAGCAAGAATGATAAGGACTCACACAGAACTGTGGGAATGAATCAATTCTGCCTAACAAGCTGGGCGTGGTGATGTATGCCTTTATCCCAGCACCCGGGAGGCAGAGCCAGGTGGATCTCTGTGAGTTCGAGGCCAGCCTGGTCAACAAAGTGAGTCTAGGACAGCCAGGGCTACATAGAGAAAACTTGTCTCGAAAAAAAAAATCTGCCTAACAATTAGAAATTATGTTTCTCTTCAATCTTTTAATTCTGCTAACTAAATTCTTGTAATATTTTATTTTCCTTTGTTTTTTAGTCCTAGAGCCTCTGTCTGAGTTAAACAATTCCTCTTCAGAATTTTGCATTTAACTAGATAATACTGCTAATAAGTTGGAAAACAGGAATGTAGAGTAAGGCTAGCAAGGGAAACAACAGGGAAATCAACAGCAAAAGGAACAAGTGCTACCTCTCATTTACCTGCTATGGGTTTAGGTGGTTTAATCTTCATTACATAAACTGGAAGACTCAGCCTAATGTCACTTTTAAAACAAATGTTCAAGTCCTAAAATAAGAGAAAGGCATAGTGAATAAGCTAACAAAAGAGATTACATGGAATCATTAAAAATAGCTATTTTTAAGGATGGCAAGAAAAGGAAGAAAAACATATGGGACAAGTAAAAATGGAATAGAAATATGGTAGACTTAAACTCAAACTTGCCAATAACAACATTAAATGTATAAAATCAACTATATGCTGCCAAAAAGAAACTCCATTTAAACCATCACTTGGAAGGCTGAGAGAGCAGGATTGTGAGTTTGAGACCATCCTGGGCTACAGGGCACATCTAAAACCTGCTTTAGCTACAGAGATGCTATATCAAACACACACAAACCCTACTTCAATTCTCAGCTTAAATATAAACAAACATTGATGGAATGATCTGATTGTATTTGATTGTTAATTGGTTGTACCCTGTCATTCTTACTACAATTTGGCAGTCACGTACCCCAAAATTGACTCTTGTCTCCCCAAAACTTCTGTGATTGGTTGAATAAAATGCCTACAGCCTAGATTGAGTAGAAGAGAAGTAGTCAGGGAAAAGGTTGGTGGGTTTTTTTTGGAAAGGGAGGATCACAGGAAGAAGGAGGAAGGAGAAACAGCGAGTGGTTAGATGGGAGAAAACCATTCTATACAGCCTAGAACACCAGCATAGCATGGAGAATAACAGCCCAAGGGGATGTATTGGGGAATGTACTGGGGTCTTATTTGGGGGGGTGGTGTTAAAAGGTTAGCTTAGATGGGCTTAGATTGTCCAATCCAGGCTAAGGCTTGTTAAAATCCATTAGGTATCTCTGTGTGATTATTTATGGTGGTAGGTTAAGGATTAACACTGCCAACCAATTAACTATATATATAAACACTGGTAATAATTTTATATCAACTTCTACATATGGCACCCAACATGGATGGCATGATAGCCATAGCTTAAAATTCATAATTGGACATTAAAAGAATTCCAGAGGGAGAAAGCAAACTATACTTCCCAGGACCTAAGGAACTAGCAGCAGGAGGAGGTTTTTTCTAGCCAAAAAAACAAAAAGGAAAAGGAAACTGCCCCTTCTTGTTTGGGTTAGTCACAGAGAGAGGATTAGCCCTTTGAGATCTAGCCTAGCCTACTTGACAAAATATGGGGCTGGCAGGACTGCAGGTCCCAAATCTGAGGCTTGGTGTAACTTGGTGAGTGTTGGCCCAGTTGGGTTAGCACTTAGATCCAAGTGGGAACACAGGGTTATCTGATCTTAGGCTGAAATCAGCCAGAGAACTGATCTCCTTGTCCCCTCCTGTGGGGAGACATTCAAAACTAAAAACCTAGCTAGGCAGGAGGCTCTTTGAACTGCTCTTTCAGTCCAAAAGCTTGCTAGGAAAAGGCCAAATTGCTAGATAATGAACAAAAGAGTTCTTTCTGGCCAGACACATGCCAACCTAAAGAGCCAACTCTGCACAACCTCCCAGAGCAGGGGAAGTAATTCCAAATTGCAGGTGGAAGGCAGAAACACATCTCCTTGGGAGCTGAAAAAGAGGAGTGGAGCTGCTGACAAAACTACACAGGAGACAGTAGCAGCCACACCTTCGGATCAGGTAAACTGTTTACTAATCAAGCTTTATGATAAATACATAAGGATTTAAATATAAAATATTATAGATAGATAGAAACACAGTAGAATTGGTAATTTTAAGGATGGAAGAAACAATAAAACAGACTTCTTTTTTTTTTTCGAGACAGGGTTTCTCTGTGTAACAGCCTTGGCTGTCCAATTAAACAGACTTCTTAGACCTTGGCTGATGCTCTCTTCTGTGATTTCAAAATAGGTAAGGGAAAGATTAGAAATTATGATTATGATCACATTCATAATCTGCATTTTAACCTTAATAATTGGATTATCCTTTTCTGTCTTCTCAAAGACAAAGGCTTTGAAAAAGATACTAAAACAAAATAAAGAAAAGAATAAGGCTTGGAGACAAGACTTACAGGAGAAGTTCCAAAAGACTGTAGATCAGGCTCAAGAATTTATAAAACAAAATGAACAATAGAGTGAGAAAAGTGAGATGTGGGCAGAGGACTTACAGGAGACACTAGAACCACAACAGAGAGAGAAAAATGAGACTTGGAGACAAGATTTAGAGACGTTTCAAAAAAACTATAAATCAGGTTGAACAAAATGCTAGGATGATAGACATACAAGCAATAGAGACAAATGAAATATGGGCACAGGAAATTGTCACAAATTTTGGAATGCATTCATCATTTGTAAAACAAATGCTAACTTCTTGCTCAATTAAAAGTAGGGCAATTTCAAAAGACTAGGAGGATATGGTAAATGCAATATTAGAACCTAGGCCATATATACAATGGCTTTCCTGGTGGAAAGAAGAGGCTAAGGAGCTAGCACGAAAATACAGAGCAAGAGGTGTTGATGTTTCTAAGGATCAGCTGCTTGGTGATGGTGAATATACTAAGATAGGGACACAAACCATATATAATGATGAAACCATAGCATTATGTTGCATAGCAGCCTTAAATGCCTGGCACAAAGTTGAAAAAACAGGAAAAAAATTGAGCTATTCTCTTAGGTCATGCAAGGTCCAAAGGAAATGTTTACTGACTTTTTACAAAGATTAACCTCAGCTGTAGATAGAAGTATATCGGATCCACTGGCTAGAAAGGCACTAATAGAATCTTTAGCTTTTGAAAATGCTAACACTAAGTGCAAAGAGACAATAAGACCATTAAGAGCAAGATCAGCCCTGCCCCTAGAGGCATTGCAGATGTGGCTGCTATGTCACATGTGCATCAGTATGTGGCAGAGAGGAGAGAGGCTATATCTACACTCAGTGTTCTGACCTATGAACATCTGAATGAACAGAAGCCTAAATTCCTGGCAAAAAAGCAAGCTGGATACCAACACAACGTTGATGCCATTGGGGTAGCCTGTAATGACTACAAGACTAGTACCAGGCAAGCACCAGATGGGCTCCCAGGACAAGAAACAAGACAGAAACTAGAAGAACTCTGCCTAGCCCTGTATGTGGGGGTTGTGGAGGCCCAACCTTGGCCCAGATCTGGCCCAGATGGGGTCACAAGAGGAGAGCTGTCCCTGCCCCTCACATGCTGCAGCACTCAGGAGAGCAAGCCCTGCACCTTGCCTGGGTAGCATACTGCAGCTTGTCCTGGATATGGGGGTTGTGGATGAGCCAGCCCTGAGGAAGTGAGTGTGGGAGAGCCAGCCTTGCCTTCTGTCTGCTATGTGGTGGTGTTGGCTAGGGAGAGATCCCCTCCCCTACCTTTTGCCCTCACCACCATTGGCAGACAGGAATTCTGACCCAGATGGGGTCACAAGAGCAGGAGAGCTTTCCCTGCCCCTCACATGCTGCAGCACTCAGGAGAGCAGGCCCTGCACCTTTCCATAGTAGAACTGGCCATGCAAGTGGGGGTTGCAGGTCCAGAATGAGGGCTTTGACTTGGCCCACCCCAACATCTACCCCATGGATAAATTGCTGGAGTGCAACAAGAGGTCAGTTCCACAACCCAAAACTGCAGGATCTCCATGATACAGGACAGTTATAGCATATCTGAGAGGAATTCCAATGAGGTTCCAATATTGACAAAGAAGCAGAAACCAGAGGCCTCGTACCAGACCAAGGAGTCATTTTAATGAACATTTGTAAGCAAAATGTGTGGACAAAAGGGAATATTGTAGACACACTGAGACAACACTGCAGCTTCCACAATGAGATTTTATTTTTTATGTTGGGACAGATTGCAAGGGTAGAGGGTGGGTATGAGGGGAGATGGGAGATGAGAGGGAACAGGATGGATGATGTGAAATTCACATAATAAAATTTTTTCAATTAAAAAAGGGCAAGATCTGGTTTAATTAGTGGCAAGCCTATCTCTTGGCAAGAAAAACCCCTTGTTTCAACTGTAGACAGAATGCTGTCCAAAAAGGACAAAACTTGGAAGCAGGTAAGTCGACAGCCTAGCTCTGCCAAGACAGGGTAGGCAAGTCCTTCATAATTCCTGCTTTAAAATCAATGTCTGTGAGAGAAACAGGGCCAAACGGCTGAAGATAGATGCTGTAATGTATGGAGAGAAAATGGGAACTGTCCAGGCAGCCACTGGTATGTCATTTCTTAGTTTTGGAAGCTGCAGGCCCTGCACTTCCTATATAATCATATATATTTATCCCTCTCAGGTCTCTGAGGTGGTTGAAGAATAGATAGCTAGAGTCTCATAGTTAAATTTTGAGTTGTTTAGGAATCAAGAGGTTGTTCTAGATCTAAGAAGATGTTTTTAAAATTGTGATGCAAGTTAGTATGAAAGCTGAGTTAGATATAGAACTTTAAACTCATGGAGATGGTTAGATAGTAGAATGTTAAAGTCAGGTACCAAATACATATAGACTGGACATTGGGAATGTATGCTAAGCCATATAACTCTCATAATTGTGGCCTATTTATTTCTGTTGTTTTGTATTGTATTTATTGCTATAAGAGAAAGAATCATTTGTTGGACTGAAAGGGGGAGCTGTTGGGGGGAAAAAGATACACCTTAAACTTAAAAAAAGGGAAGAGGATGGGGGGCTGAGAGGGAAGAGGGTAGAAGGGTGGGACTGGAGGGGGAGTAGGGAGGGGATTGTGATTGAGATGTAACTTGAAGAAATAAAAAATAAATTAAAAAAAAGATAATTTAAAAGAAAAAAAGAGCAAGATCAGCCTCTACTGATGAATGGATTAGAAATATCAGGGATATCAGACCTAACTCTCCAAATAAGGCCTTAATAGGAAAAGCTGCCACTAAAGACTTTGACATGATTCAAACTCCCAAATGTCTTCATTGTGGTGGACAAGGTTGTTGCAAAGGGAATTACAAGAAAAACCAAACTAGTTTCAGAAGGGAGCCTATGCCCCCTGGAATATGCAGAATATGTAGCAAAGGTTGACATTGGAGTCATGAATATAAATCAATAACAGACAAATGGGGTAACCCCTTATCAAAAAACTTCCAAGGGGGCCTCTTGCAAGCCCAAATACAAAACAAGGAAGATACTCTCGCACAAAACAATTAAACACCACCGCTCTGAAAACAAACATTAAAAGAAAAAAAACAGATATCAATGTCAGAGCAAGTTCTGTAGATGAATCAAAAACCCCTGTAAGGGCCAAAACCCAAATATTTTGGCAGACTTCTATAGATGATCAGAGGCCAAGACTAAAGGTAATTGTAAATAATGTTGAAAATGAAGGAATGCTTGACATTGGAGCAATTGTCACCCATGTCACCCATAATCTCTTCAAAATCTTGGCCTCCTGATTGGCCACTTTCAAGCAGTTGGAACTTTATCTCAGATTAAAAAAAAAAAGTATCAGATGGTTTAAATGTACAGGGCCAGAAGGTCAAATAGGAAAACTAAGGCCATATGTGGCTGATATAGCCACAAACTTGTGGGGAAGAGATCTGTTACAACAATGGAAAATGCAGGTTAACATTCTTCCTATTCCAGAGACAAGCAAAAATACAGGTGAGGATAAAAATTTTAACCATTGAGCCATCTCTCCAGCCCCGATGATAGCAATTTTAAATTAGTCCAAAAAATGTTATCAAAGACAGTTGCAAACTGTCCAGGCTATTCATAAACAAGATACAGCAAGGACTGACCCTTCAACTTCATGTTGGGGAGCCAATGCTGACAGAACACCCACAGCCTTACCACTGAGATGGCTGACAGACCAACGTATTTGGATTGAGCAATGGTCTATGACTAAAGAAAAGTTACATGCACTAGAACAGTTAGTCCAAGAGCAGCTGGAGGTTCAACATATAGAAGAGTGCACCAGCCCTTGGAATTCTCCTGTATTTGTCATCAAAAAGAAATCTGGCAAATGGAGGATGTTGACAGATCTCAGGGCAGTTAATAAAATTATTCAACCAATGGGATCTCTACAGCCTGGAATGACGCTGCCTTCCTTATTACCTAAGGAATGGCCCATTATAGGGATTGATTTAAAGTATTACTTTTTTATAGTTCCTTTACAAAAACAGGATAGGGAAAGGTTTGCCTTCTCAATACTTACTGTTAATAAAAGTTGTCCAGCCAGGAGGTATCATTGGAAAGTCGTACCACAAGAAATGTTGAACAGTCTTACCTTATGTCAGAACTTTATACAACAGCCATTGGAGATAATTCATAAGCAACTTCCTCAATCCATATTTTACCATTATATGGATGATATCTTGTTGGCTAATTCAAATACAAATATATTATAAAAAATGTTTGATGAAGTAAAGAGAACCTTGCCTTGTTGGGGATTGCAAATTGCTCCTGAAAAAAAATACAAAGAGGAGATTTTATTAATTATCTAGGATATAAAATAAGTCTTCAAAAGGTTAGACCACAGAAAGTACAAATCAGAAGAAACCAACTAAGGACTCTTTTTTTTTTTTAAAGATTTATTTATTTATTTATTTATTTATTTATTTATTTATTTATTATGTATACAGTGTTCTGTCTGCAGGTATATCTGCAGGCCAGAGGAGGGCACCAGATTTCATTATGGATGGTTGTGAGCCACCATGTGGTTGCTGGGAATTGAACTCATGAACCCTGGAAGAGCAGCTAGTGTTCTTAACTGCTGAGCCATCTCTCCAGCCCCTCAATTAAGGATGCTTAATGATTTTCAAAAACTGCTGGGAGATACTAATTGGCTACAACCTACAACCGGTTTAGCTACTCATGATCTAAATAATTTATTTCAAAACTTACAAGGTGATAAGGATAAGTAGTCCAAGAAAATTATCAGCTGAAGCTGAAAAGGAATTGTCTCTGGTAGAAAAGAAACTACAAGATTCCTATAGAGACCCTCTAGATCCAGAAACGGCCTGTGTCTTAGTTATCTTGCCTTCTGCTCACTCTCCCACAGGAATTCTTATGCAAAAGGAAAATTATATCTTGGAATGGATATTTTTAGCACACAAACAGGGTAAAAAGCTAAAAACCTATACAGAAAAGGTTTCTTAATTAATTCTAAAGTGAAAAAATGAGACTTCGTCAATTAGCTAGGATAGATCCAGCTGAGATTGTGGTACCTTATGCTGAGATTGCATCGTTATGGGCAGAAAATGAACATTGGCAAAGAACTTGCAGTGATTTTTTGGGGGGAGAAATGAACAACAAATATCTAAAAAGCAAGTGACTTCAGTTTATAAAGAGAACTAATTGGATTCTCCCTCATATAACAAAGGGAACTCCAATTTCTGGGGTCCCTACATTTTACACTGATGCAAATAAATCAGGAAAGGCAGGGTATAAATCAGAAAATATAAGTAAGGTAGTTGAGAATCCCTATGATTCAGTTCATACATCAGAGTTATATACAATTCTCATGGTGTTAACAGACTTTCAAGAATCTCTTAATACAGTAACTGACTCTCAATATGTAGAGTGGTTTTACATATAGAAACTGCTGAATTTGGAGCTGGAGAGATGGCTCAGAGGTTAAGAACACTGACTGTTCTTCCAAAGGTCCTGAGCTCAATTCCCAGAAACCACATGGTGGCTCACAACCATCTATAATGAGATCTGGTGCCCTCTTCTAGAGTATAGGCATATACACAGACAGAATACTGTATACATAGTAAATAAATAAATTTAACAAAAGAAACTGCTGAATTTATTCAGGATGATTCTGAGTTAACATCACTGTTTATTCAATTATAACAAATAATCAGGGATAGAAATCATCCATTGCATATTACACATATCAGATTCCATACAGGTCTACCAGGTCCTCTAATGCAAAGGAATGAGGAAATTGATCAGTTTTTGATAGGTAGTGTGCTAGAGGCTTCAGAATTCCATAAGAAACATAATGTTAACAGCAAAGGTTTAAAGAAGGAATTCCCTATCACTTGGCAAGAAGCCAAGGAAATTGTAAGAAAATATCTGACTCGTTCTTTATATAACCAAACTCCTTTACCTGCAGGAAGTAACCCTAAAGATAGCCAAAGAAATGAAATTTGGCAAATGGATGTGTTTCATTTTACTGAGTTTTATAAACTGAAATATATGCACCATACTATAGACACATATTTAGGATTTCAATGGGCAACTGCCTTAAATTCTGAAAAGGCTGATTCTGTAAGTATGCATTCATTAGAAGTTATGACGATTATGGGTATACCTATACAAATTAAGACTGACAATGGTGCAGCATATATCGCTAGTAAAATGGAATGATTTTTTTACAGATTATAATATAAAGCATATTACAGGTATACCACACAATCCTACAGGAGAAGCAATTGATGAAAGATCTAATCGTACCTTAAAAGAGATGCTTAACAAACAAAACCAGGTAACAAAACACCCAGAGACAGATTACAATAGTACCTTGTTAACATTAAATTTTTGAATGGTAATGAAGAAAAAACAACAGCAGCTGAGAGACACTGGATTATGGGGGAAAAAAACTGCTGAACTAAATCAACTTGTTTATATTGAGGACTCCCTAACTTCAGACTGGAAGACAGGACATGTGTTACACTGGCGAAGGGGTTATGCATTTGTTCCTACAGGAGATGAAAAACTATGGATTCCAACCAAATTGATAAAAATCAGATTTGGCAAAGGAAGACCTCCTGAACATCCTGTCTGCAGGCAGACAAAAGAAAATCAAGAAGAACAAATAGGTCAGGTAACAGAATTTGTTGTTGACTCTCCCTCAGGGAACAGCTCTGAAACTGACTAGGACATATAAATGTCTCCACCAGAACATCAGCTATGTGTGGCCAACAAATCTTTGGCTATAAAATCCTCAGGGCTTCTCATGCCACTATTTTAAATGGATTAGATAAACGTTTATACTACAGCCCAAACTAACTTATATAGAAAAACAAATGCCTTACTTGCTCAAACAGAGAGTAGAGAATCATTTTTAACTGAAATGTGCTCAGTGCACAGTCCATACGTATGTTAATGTAAGAATGTTTAATACTTTTTGAAAGTTTGTATGTATGCAGAGCAAGAGGACCAGACAAAGAAGACAGACAAGTAGCCCAGGTGATCCTACCTTTTAGATGGCCTCAATAACTGATTCCTCAAAAATCTGCATTGGGGACAATTTCAAAATGGCTGTCTAGATCATCTAGCATCACAGACTGTTCCAGTCATGACTTCAGCTAAGCTCTGACCTTTCTCAGCATGCAGACTGGACAGCAAAAGGTACGGCTAGCTTTCTTAAGACTGGACAATATCCAAATTTTCTTGGGTCTCTAAAAAGAAAAACTACATTCCTAATCATCAAGAAGCAATTTAAGAAAACAATGCCCCATTCCCAAGAGGGGGTAGATGGTTTTGGTTGTTCTGTGGGTGATGAATGTTTGTTATTGTTGTAAAGGGGTTGGATATAGTAATGAGAAGTAAAATGGTAGATTACTGAATCGACTTTTAGACCGAAGAGCATTAATAAGCCAAAGTTCTTACATTGGTATAAATCTTTGTATATTGATACAGATTTAAGATTATATTTTGTTACAATATGCTATGGTATTGTACCTATGTAATTCTTTAAAATGCAATGTTAAATTCTAGTTCTTGTGAAATCTGCTATTACTAACTATTTAGGATTATTAAGAAATGCACATTAGCAGTCAGACATTCAAACTCATGGTCATGCTAGATATTAGTGCAGTTAATTACAGAAATATGTTTCCTGGTTTAAACAGATAGTAATTAGTTAAAAATATATAGTTTTCAGCCGGGCGGTGGTGGCGCACGCCTTTAATCCCAGCACTTGGGAGGCAGAGGCAGGCGGATCTTTGTGAGTTCGAGGCCAGCCCGGTCTACAGAGTGAGTCCAGGACAGCCAAGGATACACAGAGAAACCCTGTCTCGAAAAACCAAAAAAAAAATATATATATATATATATATATATATATATATAGTTTTCTTGTAAAGGAGGTACTTTATACTCACTCAAATAATAACTTTATCCTTTCTTAAGTGTCTGGTGGTGTTGAAGGCATAATTGATATAAATTTTCAATTGAGTTTAAGTTGCTTAGGATTTTTTTTTTTTTTTTTTTGGTTTTTCGAGACAAGGTTTCTCTGTGTAGCCCTGGCTGTCCTGGACTCACTTTATAGACCAGGCTGGCCTCGAACTCACAAAGATCCGCCTGCCTCTGCCTCCCAAGTGCTGGGATTAAAGGCGTGCGCCACCACCGCCCGGCAAGTTGCTTAGGATTTAAAAAGATATTTTTAAATCTAAACAAAATCTTTAGGTGTATAAATATAGGATATGATAGAAAATATTTAGGTTCAGAACTTTGGACACACTAAGATCGATAGATGATTTTTTTTCTTCAAGGTTACCTGATACAAATAGGCTAAATATTATGTATGTAGCTTTTATGTATGGTTTTCTTGATTGTTCCGTATTCTTACTGTATATAGTTTTTTAAAAAAAATAGCCTTTTTACTATACAAAAAGTAATTTATGGAGTGATCTGATTGTATTCAATTGTTAATGGTTTTACCCTGTCATTTTTATTACAATTTGGCAGTTACATACCCCAAAATGATGTTTATAACTCTTGTCTCTCCAAAATTTCTGTGACTGGTTGAATAAAATGCCTGTAGCCTAGATTAAGTAGAAGATATGTAATGGGGGTGGGGTTGGTGGGTTTTTTTTGAAAGGGAGGATCATGGGAAGGAGGAAGGAGAAACAGCAAGGGGTTAGATGGGAGAAGACCATTCCATGCATCCTGGAACACCAGCATAGCATGGAGAATAACAGCCCAAGGGGATATATGTATATATTGGGGTTTTATTTGGGGAATAGTGTTAAAAGGTTAGCTTAGATGGGCTTAGATTGCCCAATCCAGGCTAAGGCTTGTTAAAATCCATTAGGTATCTCTGTGTGATCATTTATCATGGTAGGTTAACAATTAACACCGCCAACCAATTAACTATATATATATATACATATATATACACATATATATATGTATATATATATATAAACAGTGGAATAATTTAATATCAACTTTTACAAAACATGCTAAAAATAAAAGTATTAAAACTAGTATATAAGAACTCAAAATAACCGAAAGGTAGGATGGCTAATACTAATGTCTGACTTAGATTCTAATCAGAACAAAGACTATTGCCATGACCAAAGAATACATGAGTAATGTTAAAATGTCAGTTTATCAGAAAACATGGCTTCCCAAACTGTTATGCATCTAATAACAAGGTTTCAAAATACACAAACAAAAAAAGAAGATAACAAATACAGTCTTAGAGACCCCTCTTCCAAAGGATGGTAGGATCACGCACACAGAAATATGAGTCAAACAGGGATATAGGAAGAAAAGCAGTAAGGATGCAGAAGACTTGAACGGTTTAGCCAAAGCAAGCAGAACTTCCCATCTTTTCAAACACATTTAGCAATGTAAATCACATTTTGGGCATAAAACAAGACTCAATACACTTGAAAGATGTTAAATTGCAAAAAATTCAATAAAATGTTAGCAAACTGAAACCAAAAAGCTAGATCTGTGAAGAGTCAACTTTAAAAACAGAATGGTACAGGGGCTGGAGAGCTAGCTCAGTGATACAGTGCTTACCTGGATTGCATAAGGGCTTAGAGTTTGTCCCAGGTTCTAAAATTAAATAAATAAATGTTATGATCCAGAAAGAGAAATAGACAAAAAAAAAAAAAATCACAAAGAAAACACTCATGCTGGTTGTGGTGGTGCACCTCTTTAATCCCAGGACTTGGGAGGCACAGGCAGTAGGATCTCGGTGAGTTTGAGGCCAGCCAGCCTGGTCAACAGAGTGAGTCCAGGACAGCCAGTACTGTTACAAAGGGAAACCCTGTCTTGAAGAAAAAGAAAGAAAGAAAGAAAGAAAGAAAGCATTTATTTTTCCCCTGAGAGACAGGGTTTCTCTATGTAGCCTTGGTTGTCCTGGAACTTACTCTGTAGACCAGGCTAGCCTTGAACTTATAGAAATCCCCTTGCCTCTGCCTCCCAAGTACTGGGATTCAAGGCATGTACGACCACATCTGGCTTATTCACACATATCTCAATGAAGTAGAATGCCTAAATAAAATGAACTATCACCAAAACTGGCCCAAAACATTAAAAAGGAATGAATTGAACAGCATAGAAGTTGAAAACATAATAAAAATTTTTTGTTAAGACCTCAAGACTTACTCACACCTAAGGGGAGAAAAGGATATACAACTTACCTTAAAGGGGAGGTTAGTATATCCTGACACTAGACTGAACAGAAAACCATCCAGACAAATCCACACACAAAAAATAAGCCAGACTCATATCTACTATTTAAATTTGAAAATACCTGTAAATTTAGGATTACCGTGTGTGTGCACATGTCTAAGTCACTCTTTGTTCAGAATGTCACCCAAGCAGAGCAGCACAGGCTATGTGACAGGCCTATGTTGGTTCGGTGTTTGTGTTTTGGTTTTGCTTTGTTTTGCCAATGTGACACAAGCTTGGAGTCCCCTGGGAAGAGGGACCTGTATTTGAGAAAATACCTCCATTCCATTGGTCTGCATGGAAGTGTGTGGTATATTTTTTTCATTAACGATTGCTGTGAGAGGGCCCAGCCAACTGTGGGTAGTGCCACCTCTGCGCAGGTGGTCCTGAGTTGCATAAAAAGGGCAGTTTAGAAACCCAGCGGGGAGTAAGCCAGTAAGCATCTTTCCTTTCTGAGAGTATCTCTTTAAATTCTGTGCCTTCACTGTAAGCAACATAAAAAAATCAATAAGGTAAATATGAACCAATGTAATAGGCACTTGGGTTTTGTTTGTTTTGTTTTTGACAGGGTCCCTGCTATGTAGCCCTGGATGTCGTGGAACTCACTATACAGACAAGGTTGACCTTGGACTTGCAGAGATCTGCCTGCCTCTGCTTCCTGAGTGTTGGGATTAAAGTTGTTGGGCTACCATGCCTGGCTTCTTGTCATGTTTTTGACTCTCCAGCCCTGAGAACGTCTATCTAGAGGAGACTCTCCCATTGCCTAAATCTTGAAGAATGTTTCTTCTTCTTTGACACAGAATTTCATGTAGGTCAGGCTGGTCTCATGCTTAAAATGGCCTTGAACTCTTGATCCTCCTAGGTAGACCTTTCCAAGTACAGCATATGCCTTCATGCTGGAGGCTGAATGGACTAACTTTTCCCAGAGTGACGATGCCATGTGTAATTTGTATAACTTAAAACAGAAGGACTCTAGCAAGAAACTTCCATTTTGGATGTTAGTGGCTTCTCTGGCAAACCTTACGAAAGGGTGTTGTGCTCCATGTCCCCCAGGACAGGGAGTCTGCTCCATTCCCCAAAGCATTTCAAGATGAAAATGAACTCCACAGTTCACCTGACTCGGTGATCTGCACTGTTACAGTGGCAGGGGCAAATCCAGGTTTCACAGGATCCTCTTTAAGGGAAAAACAAAAGCAGGGCATGGCAGTGTGTGTCTGGAATCTCAGCAGTGGGGAGGCACTGGAAGACTGCTAGTTCAAGGCTAGTGTGAGCTACAAAACCAAACACCCATCAAGTTACAAAGACAAAATGCCCGCAGTCACTCTAACACCACTCAACATGAGGGAAAGTAAGAGTCGCAAGTGATGGTGATTAAACATTATTGTTGCAAATTTTACAAAAAAAAAAAAAGATGATGTAGCTACATCGACAGAGCCCTGCCTTGGAAGGGGCTTTGTAAGTGACAGGGCTGGAACTTAAACTCCCTTAGCTTCAGATAAATCTGCCTCGGGAGACAAGAGTTGAGGTTGTCTCCAATGGTTGTAAGATACAAGATTAAAACACAGAAAGTCTGGGAGTGGGTGCCCTAGCAGGACAGTTCACCAGTGTACTTGACAGTTAATGAACTTTTCATTTACAAGCATGAATCTTTCAAATGTTACTTAAGTCACTATGGAGGGTGTCTTTAAAGTTTCTTACCAGCTCTACACTTTCTGTAACAGCAGAGTCAGGAGTGTTCTGAGAAGGAAAAAAAAAAGGAAATGAATTCACAATAATTTGATCCATATTTCTGATTCCCTGATATCTTCAGAGATGGTCTTTCTCCCCCTGACCCATTTCCTCTCTTAAGAAGTGAATTCATGGAGTGTACACAGAGAATCAACATCTGGGCAGTCCTCTAGCCTGTAGCATTTTTTTTTTTTTTTTGGTTTTTCGAGACAGGGTTTCTCTGTGTAGCCCTGGCTGTCCTGGACTCACTTTGTAGACCAGGCTGGCCTCGAACTCGCAAAGATCTGCCTGCCTCTGCCTCCCAAGTGCTGGGATTAAAGGTGTGCGCCACCACCGCCCGGCTGCCTGTAGCATTTTAAGACATGATCCCCACTCTTCAAGGCCTCAAACTGTAGTTAGAGAAAGATGACGTACTTAAAGACTATGGATGTAGGGGTGGGTGGAGAGTAACAGTTATGGCATCACTAGAAAAATCAACATTGAAGAAAGTTGAAATGATTATTTCTTTTTTATCATGTTTTAATTAATTTTTAATATATTAAAATGAAATTTAATATTTAATTAAATAATAATTTAATAATTAATTAACTTTTATTTACTTGTAAGAAGGAGCCTTGTGTGTGTCATGGTTTACTTGTCGAAAACAGAGGACAACTTGTAGGAGGCAGTTGGGTCTCCTTGTGGGTCTCAGGAGTCAAGCTCAGGCTGTCCACCCACCAGGCAACCTCCAGGACTCTCTTGCTCTTTTTAAAATTGACACATATGTATAGAGCACCATGTGATGCTCCTGCACATGGATATATTGTGTTATGTTCTTTTTTTTTTTTTTTTTGGCAGGGTCACACTATGTAGCTCTGGCTGTCCTGGAACTCACTGTGTAGACTAGGCAACCCTTAAACTCATACAGATCCACCTGCCTCTGTCTCCCAAGTGCTGGGATTAAAGGTGTGCGCCACTACATCTGGCAGCTTGTGTTGTATTCCTAAAATGAATATTTCTGATTTGGAAAATATAGTGATAATGCTAACAGTTCACATTTAAGTAATTCTAAAACTAATTTACAGTAAAAGATCTATCACTGTTAGGTGCTAAGAGATCCCCAGTGTATAAAAAGCAGTGACTAGCCAGGCAGTGGTGGTACAGGACAGCCAGGGCTACACAAAGAAACTCTGTCTTGAAAATCCTAAATAAATAAAATAGAAATAGGAACATATGCCTAGAATCTCAGCACTTGAGGAAGGAGGATTTCAAATTCAAGATTGGCCTGTACATGACTCTGCCTCAAAAAAAAAAAAAATCCACAACATGCACGCATGCATGCAGGCACACATTCACACATCAAGGGGTGTGTGTAAAAATGGTGAATTATAACAGAACACTCTCAATCTAGTATGTTCTTCCTACTTGGGTTATAAGTTAATCAGTTTGTCAAAAATATACTGTTTATATGGCTGGAGAGATGGCTCAGCAGTTAAGAGCACTAATTGTTCTTCCAAATAACCAGGGTTCAAATCCCAGCACCCACATGGCAGTTCACAGCTGTCTATATTTGCCAGGTGTGGTGGTGCACGCTTTTAATCCCAGTACTCAGGAGGCAGAGGGAAAACAGATATCTGTGAGTTCAAGGCTAGCCTGGTGTACAAAGTGAGTCCAGTACAGCCAGTGATACATAGAGAAACCCTGTCTCGGGCTGGAGAGATGGCTCAGCTGTTAAAGGCTAGGCTCACAGCCAAAAATATAAGAGAAACCCTGTCTCAAAACACACACACACACACACACACACACACACACACACACACACACACACACACGGTTTGGTTTTGTTTGGGTTTTGGTTTTGGTTTTTTGAGACAAAGTTATCTCTGTGTAGCCCTGGCTGTCCTGGAACTCACTTTGTAGTCCAGGCTGGCCTTGAACTCACTCAGATCTGCTTGCCTCTGCCTCCTGAGTGCTGGGATTAAAGGTGCATCACCATCGCCTATCTTAACACAATATATTTTAAATGGGGTGCTCAAGTAATATTAATTGATTTTAAAATGAAAACTGACTGATACATGCATGTTTTGTGTGTGTGTGTGTGTGTGTGTGTGTGTGTGTGTATGTGTGTGTGTGTGAAATAAGCTTTAATCTTTACTGAGGAATTAGATCTCAAGCCAACTGAAATAATTAAGTTGTTACCTAGTAAGAAAAACATAGGACACACCACACTCTGGGAAACTTAGTGGAACTTGAGACATTCAAGAATTGTTTCAGACCAGGAGTGAGAAAAGTTATCAGCCAGGCAGGAATCAGAATTAAAGACACTCCCCTCCCACAAGAAATGTCTAGGTGCAGTCTTAGGGGGATGGCAAATCCAAGTCAAGAGAGACACTGAATCTCGGGCTACTCAAGACATCTCTGCTTACTAATATTTTAATTGTTGGAGACAGTCCACTGTTCCTGTTGCCATCTGTCAAACCTCCAGTGGCCTTGCTAGTTCCGTAGAGAATTTAGGCTAGATTTGGGTTAAGGGTGGAGAGAAATAGTATTGATTGAAAAAGATGTTTCCTACCGGTTGCGGCTGTTTGGTTTTTTTCTTCTGAATTAGACCTAATTGGGGGTGCTCCACTTCCTTTAGCCAAGTCTCCTTGGGCAACTTATACACTTCCAGCCAAACATCCCCAGCTCCTGCATTGGGAAACCAAACAAATAAACATCAAGCAACTGCAAGCAGGCAGCAAGTTTCAGCTGAAGAATGTCTGTCTTCTCAGAATTGCTGACCCAGGACCCAGCACCTCTGCAGGAGCTACCTGTGGAAGAGGGGCTTGTGCAAATTGAAGCAAAGGTTTTTGTAAGCCCTCACTTATCAAGCAATGTTGGCATGGAGAGTTGACCCTCAGGCCACTGCTACCTAATGGAATCAGGGGCTTCTCCCATAAGACTGACACAACTGAATTTTTAATCAAACTGTTATCTTTGCCAAGTCCCATGTTTTCTATACTGCAAATAGTTCTGACATTCTGCCCTAGAGCTGATACTGCCACCTAGGGGAGGAAGGTGGCACACGTAGCATAGTGAGAGGCTTAAGGCAAAGGAAAAGTTGGAATGGAGAGAGACTCCAAAGAATTCTTCTGACCAACATTTGGGATGGTGATCTATGGGAGGCTATGGGACCTTCTCTTATCACAAGAACAGGTTGGGCTCCTGTTCTGAACACTCACTCGGTGGGAAAGGTTGCTCTGCCATGGAACAAGATCCTGTCTCAATGTTCCATTAAAAACATAATCATCTGGATGCTTTAATTTCACACTCTGGTTTCCAGAACCATGAGGAAATAAATGCCTATCATTTTAAGCTACACACTTTGTGGCACTTTGTTATGACAGCCCAAGAACATGAATATAAGAGTGTTTTGTCTGCATGTATGTTTGTACATATATGTGCTTGGTGCCTGCAGGGTCAGAAGAGGGTGTTAGATTCCTTGGAACTATAGTTATATACAGCTGTGAGCTGCCATATTGGTGCTGGGAATCAAACCTGGGTCCTCTGGACGAGCAATCAGTGCTTTTTACTGCTGAGCCATTATCTCCCCAGCCCTAAGATGCCCTTTAATACAAAAGGCACTATAAATCTCTACTTCCTCAAACAGTTAAGGGTCCTTTGGGGAAAAGTATAGATCCAGGCTTGTGTAAAATACGTCCAAATATTTAGGGCTGGAGAGATGGCTCAGCGGTTAACAGCACTGACTGTTCTTCCAAAGGATCCGGGTTCAAATCCCAGCACCCACATGGCAGTTCACAGCTATTTGTAACGGCTAGGTGTGATGGTGCACGCCTTTGATCCCAGCACTCAGGAGGCAGAGGCAGGTGGATCTCTGTGAGTCCAAGGCCAGTCTGGTCTACAAAGTGAGTCCAGGATAGCCAGAGATATATAAAGAAACCCTGTCTCGAAAAAAAAACAACAACAAAAAAAAGTCCAAATGTTTAAAAGCTGAAAATCCAACTATCAGACATTTGAATAAAGCACGTTCTCTTGGCACAGGCCTAACTGAAGATGGCAAGATGGGATAACAGGTGCTACGATTGGTGGGTAAAACGTTAAGGAGAACTAAGATATTTGTATCTTCTCAAAGTAGCTTCTCCCAAAATGTCTAATAATTACAACGATGGTTTAACACATGTCCAAATAGTCTTTGATTCTCCTGCCTCAACCTCCAGAGTAGTTGTCACTCCAGGTCTGCACTACCATGCCTAGCTTAGTTTTCCCCTGTAAGGAGCAAGTCACCAAGTCCAGACCATGAAGAAGACGATTTAGGTGTCTCCCAGAGGCAGGAGAATTGCTTGAGCACAGGATTTTGGAAGCAGCCTGGAGGAACCTGTGATCTAGGCTAATACCAGCAAAAGTGAGTCAAGCTGGGACCACACAGCTCTTGAGGCAGTGCTGGTCCTCCACTAGCCTCCCCCTAAATCCTCAGCCTTGGCAAACCATGAGAAAAAAGGCAGAGAAACTGAAGTGAAGGGCATTCCACAAGCTATCTGCTTGATTTTCTTGAAGAAGAAAAAAAAAGAAGTCAAGTTAATGGAAACCAAATAATGTCCAAGAAGCTGTCACATGAGTACACACACTAGGGTGACACATGATTCAATGTGACACTGTATCCTTGAAAAAATAGCAAGGAAAAAAACAAGATGAAGTGATGGGAAATCTGGCCAGCAGGAGTTAGTGATACAGTATCACTGTTACTGGCTTTGTTTCCACACCCACACCATCAAGTTAAATGTAGGTATCTGTGAAGAGTGCAGAGGAACTATGTGCTGGCTTTGCTACTCTTCTGCTTTTTAAAAGATTTTATTTGTTTTCTACATGCGTGTGTTTTGCCTCTATGTATGTCTGTATATCACCTGCAGGCAGTGCTCAGGAGAGATTGCCCTGGGACTGCAGTTACAGACGATTGTGAGCTGTCATGTGGGTGTTGGGATGAAGACCTACCTGGTCCTCTGGAAGAGCAGCCAGTGCTCTCAATCCATGAGCCATCTCTCCAGCCCTTGCTATTTTTTTTTTTTTTTTTTGGTTTTTCGAGACAGGGTTTCTCTGTATAACAGCCCTGGCTGTCCTGGACTCGCTTTGTAGACCAGGCTGGCCTCGAACTCACAGAGATCCACCTGCCTCTGCCTCCCAAGTGCTGGGATTAAAGGCGTGCACCACCACCGCCCGGCGCCCTTGCTATTTTTTTTTGAAAGTTATTTATTTTGTTTGTTTTTAGTGTTTAGCCTCATACTCATGGTCCTTCTGCCTGAGCCTCCCTGGGGCTAAGATTACAGTATGTACTACCACATATGCTTAACTCTAAAGTTATTTCTAAATAAAAGGTCTACAGTGAGAGTCTGGAAGAGACACAAATCAGAACCTCTATCACAGCTTTTGGGCGACCTTGCCTTGGAGGAGGAAAGCTGCGAAGTCCCCACTCTGAGAGATTTCCATCTTGACACAGGTGGTTTGCTTGCTGGCATCATCCTGGAAAACAGAGATGCTGAAAGAGTGAGGGCTGTCTGCTACCAGGGAGGAGCATATGGCAGGGGCTCCTGTGCTTCACACCAGGACAGGGGTCTTCCAGAAGACTGGGATGGCAAGGTGCCTCATATCAATTCATATGTCCTATCTTTGTACAGGAATTGGACCAGACGGCACGTGAAAAATGGAACTCCCTTTAGACTTAGTTCCTCGTGGATCATGGAATGCCATCATATCTGGTTTGCAAACCCTAAAGTCGATGCTGCACTCAGTCATTCAGCTGAGTCAAAGTGCGTTCTATATGACAGCGAAAACTGGTGCTTGGCTGGACTATAGCAGAGGCTGGGAATAGCCTTGGAATAAAAGCTCCTCTGATTCGGGGCCAGCTGAGAGAGGCTGGGGGGTGGATACGCTACACCTTGAAGGAGCTTGAGAACTACTAACCAAACAAGGTGGCTAGATTACTTATATTGGTGAGCTTCCTAATTTGTTTAAAGAGTAAACAATTCTTATTTACATATCTTAATATCTATCAACTTACTATGGGGTTTTCAAACATGCAAAAAGAAAGTGGCATAATGAGCCCCCCACGTGGCCATCATAATGCTCCACTGTGACGTCACAATGCTCCTGTGCTATCATAATGCTGCACTGTAGCAAGGCAATGCTCTACTGTGTCACCAGAATGTCTCACTGAGACATCACAGTGCTACACAGCATCTTCAGAATGTTGCACTGTGGCATCAGAATGCTTCATTGTGTGGCACCAATCAATACTGCTTAGTGCTATCATAATGGGCTGCTGTGCCAGCCCAGTTTTGCATTTAGACATCGTAATTCTGCATTGTGCCATTACAATGTTCATTTTTGTCACCAGAATGCTATATTATGATATTGTTTTGGGGCAATGTGATGTCACAGTGGGGTTTACGATGTCATAATTGTTCTGTCACAATGTTGCATTGGGCAATTTGAGACTGGGCAGTCAAAATGATTCTTTAAGTCATCACATTGCTGCATTGTGACATCATTGCTATGCACTGCAAAATCACAATGATGCATTGTGACATCATTATACTGCACTGTGACAATATTGCACTGTGAGTCTACAAATCTCCACTGTGCATTTTAACATTACTGCTCCATTGTGACAAGAAGTTCCATTGCATCACAATTTTAGTTGTGTGTATTACATGCTAGACCCAATATACTGCTAGTATTTATTTAAGTCCAAATTATTAATTCCTAAATAACAGCTAATAACCAGTTTGTTTTTCAGTTTCCTCGAATGCCTCATAGAGGATATTATCTTTCACAATTGGTATGTTCAGATCACAATCAAAACAAAGCCCACCAGGCAAGATGGTATATACCTTTAATCTCAGCACTTTGGAGACAGAGGCAGGTGGATCTCTTCAAGTTCAAGGCTGGCCTGGTCTACAAAGTGAGTTCCAAGCTAGTCAGGGCAACAAAAAGAGACCCTGTGTCTTACTTAGCATTTAATTGCTGTGAAGAGACATCATGACCAAGACAACTCTATAAAGGAAAACATTTCATTGGGGCTGGCTTACAGTTTCAGAGGCTTAGTCCATTATCATGGCAGGAAGCATGGCAACATGCAGGCAGACATGGTGCTGGAGGAGCCAAGAGGCAGCAGAGGGAGACTGTGTATAATGTGAGCACAGGAGACCTCAAAACCTATCTCTACAGTGACACACTTCCTCCAACAAGGCCACACCTCCTAATCTTGCCACTCCCTGGGCCAAGCATTCACACACGAGTCTGTGGGGGGCATTCCTATTCTAATCACCACACCCTGTCTCAAAAAGCAAAAACAAACCAATAAACCAAAGTCCAAGGGGCTGGAACAGTGGTCTGGTTGGCAAAGTGCATGCCATGCAAGCATGAGGACCTGAGTTTGGATTCCGAGCATTTACAAAAGCAGAATAAAAATTGTCAGAGCATAAATTTAATAATGATGATGATAAGTTGGGTGTATCAGCATGTGCCTGTAATCCCAGTGCTGGGGAGGTGCAGAAAGGACAATCCCAAGCCTGTTGCCCCAGCTAGTCCAGCCAAATCAGTAAGCTACATATAGATTTAGTGAGAGCCTGTGCCAAAAAATAAGTGTGTGTCTTGGCTTTCACATAGACACACGCCCACCCACACATATGAGCGCGCACACACACACACACACACTGTCCATTTCTTAAATCTTTTTTAAATAATTAAAAAACCATGCTTGGCTAAGTCTCTTAATTTATAATAGCTCCCCACTTATTTCCTGCCTGGTACTTATTTGTTGAAGAAAGCTGGTAATTATATTGTCCCATTCTGGACTGCACTAATTGAGATACTCCTGCCTCAGCTTCTTTAGTGCTGGGGTGACACTGTATACCATGATGTCCTGTTCCATTGAAAGTATTTTTATAAGATAAACTGCAATTACTACAATTTTGAGAACTCATTAATTCAAAAAATACTGAGAAATGTAGTCCTTTCTGAATCCCACAGTGGAGATATCAACTCTTGCAAGTTATCCTCTTACCTCCACATTACACTTGTGTGTAGTTAACTCCTCTCTCTCTCTCTCTCTCTCTCTCTCTCTCTCTCTCTCTCTCTCTCTCTCT
>CAJQZJ010009840.1:1311931-1388289 GCA_907164525.1 Lophiomys imhausi
ATGAAAGTAGTTGTTATAATTATCAATAGGTTTAGTGGATAGGTTAAAGGGGTTGTAGAAATTTATAGGATTAATAGTTAAGAAATTGTTGGTGTTTGTTATAAGTGAATTTAGTAATAAATAAATAAGAGTTAAATAAATAATAATTTAAAAGTTCGGTTACATAGTTCCATATCCTTCTGCATTGTAAAGACTGAGTGTTTATTGCAGTTTTTGGAAAGGTGAAGGATGAAAACCATCAAGCCCTTTGGGTCCAAGAAAGGCAAGATCAGCAGGATCACCACTGCCAGCTGTGGAGAGTTCTGGTAGTTTGTTGTCACTATTGACAGGGTCTCACTGTGTAGCCGTGGATGTCCTGAAACTTTCTACGTCAATCAGGCTGGCCTTGAACTCGCAGAGATCCTCTTGCCTCTGCCTCCTGAGTGCTGGGATTAAAGGGACTCTGATACTCTGACCTGTACATCTCAACCAGCCCCCCAACACCCCCCCACTTGCTCATAACATCCCATGAGCTTTGGGCCCCCGCTGCAGGTCTTTGAGTTCTATGTTATCTTTATTCTGCTCCTTGTCCTAGCTGGATTGCAGTTGAGTTTATGATCATGATTTAAAATTAAGTAGGAAAACAAAATCCAGTACTTTTGCTGGGCATAGTGGCATATGCCTTTAATCCCAGCACTTGGGAGGCAGAGGCAGGTGGATCTCTGTGAGTTCTAGGCCAGCCTGGTCTACAAATTGAGTCCAGGACAGCCAGGGCTGTTATACAGATAAACCCTGCCTCGAAACAGCCCCCCATAAAAAAATCCAGTACTTTCAATATATGCTAATAAAAAGTTGGAAAAACCCAGCATGCAATGATGTGAAATTAGCAATGTTTGGGATACAATACAGGCGTGGTGGCGCACGCCTTTAATCCCAGCACTCGGGAGGCAGAGGCAGGTAGATCTCTATGAGTTTGAGGCCAGCCTGGTCTACAAAGAGAGTCCAGGACAGCAAGGGATACACAGAGAAACCCTGTCCTGAAAAACCAAAAAAAAAAAAAAAAGGAAAAAAACCCAAAAAACAAACAAACAAAAAACCCAAAATCGGGGTTGGAGAGATGGCTCAGTGGTTAAGAGCACTGACTGTTCTTCCAGAGGACCTAGGTTCAAATCCCAGCACCCACATGGCAGCTCACAACTGTCTGTATCACCTGGAGATTCAGCAGACATACATGCAGGCAAAACATTAATGTACATAAAATAAAAGTAAAATAAATCTCAAAAATGATTTAGTATGTGCAGATTCAAGAATATAAGCCATAATAAAGAGAAATATTAAAAGACTGAACCCAACTCAGAATTGTTGCAGATATCAGAGTTAGCAGGCAAAAAGTTGTAGCTGCTGGGGATGGAGGTACATGCCTTTAAAGATTTCTTTATTCCTATTTTATAGCTCTTTGTGTGTTTTGCCTGAACATATCTATGTGTACCACATGCATGCCTGATGCCTGTGGAGGTCAGAAGATGGCATCATTTCCCCTGGAACTGGAGTTTTGTAAGATGTCATATGGGGGCTGGAAATTCAAACCTCAGTCCTCTGGAAGAGCAACAAGTGCTCTTAACTAGTAAGCTGTCTCTCCAGCCCCTGGTACACATCTTTAATCCCAGAACTAGGGAGGCAAAGGCAGGCAGATCTGAGTAAGTGGCAAGCCTGGTTTACAAGGTGAGACCTGTCCAAAAAAACCCAAAACAAAACAAACAAACAAAAACCCAAAAAACAAAAACAAAACAAAACTAACAATCAGAGTCAAAGATGTTAATACATTCTTCTGTATTTGTAGACTAAGTAGACAGAAAAATTAATAAAGAAATATTGCTGTGATTTGAATGAGAATGATCCTCATAGGTTCATATATTTGAATGTTTGGTTCAACTGATGGAACTGTTTAAGATTAGGAGGCATGGCCTTGTCAGAGGAGATGTGTCACCGGGGCTGGGCTTTGACATTTCAAAACCCCATGCCATTTTCCAGTGTCTCTCTCTCTCTCTCTCTCTCTCTCTCTCTCTCTCTCTCTCTCTTTCTCTCTCTCTCTCTCTGCTTCACTGTTGTTGTCTCAATATGTAGGCTCTTAGCTGCTGCTCTAGTACATGCCTGCCTGATCCCCACTGTGATGAGAGTTGACTCTACTACCCTCTGGAACCATAAGCTCCCAATTAAATGCCTTCTTGTATAAGTTCTCTTAGTAATGGAGTCTCTTTACATCAGCATAAAAGTAATTAAGATAGTAGTTGTTACCAGGGACTGAGATATTGTTATAACAGGCCTGACCAGCCTGATTTTGGGGAGAAATATGGAAGACACTGGGAATTTGGACTAGAAAAGTGGTTGAACACTGTGAGGTTTAATGGGCCTTAAACCCATTAAACCTATTAATAGAAGCTTAGAAGACAGTAGTGCTGAGACTAAAATGGACTATGGAGGTCCAGTTCAAGAGGTATCAGATGGGAACAATATTAGCAACTGGGATAGAGACCATTCTTGAAATAAAGGAATGTATCTGTTCTTTGCCCTTCTCTGAAGAAACTGCCTGAAGCTAAACCAAAGAGTAGAATTTTTGAAAATTTCATTGGCAGAGAGTTCAAGAAAGTCTAGTATTGACTTATGAAAAAAAGTACAAATGGAGCAAATACAAAGTGTACAGTCTGAGGAGAAACGGAGCATCAGGACATTTAATACAGAGCCTTGGTTTGCACTTAATGAGATAAAGAGAAATGGAATAAAGGGAGTGGTACCCTCAGGGTAAGACTCCACCCAGCTAACCCTGCAAGGCCAAAGGAATTAACCTGCCCAAGAAGCATTGCAGATGTGGCTCCTATGTCACATGTGCATCAGTAGGTGGCAGAGAGGAGAGAGGCTATGTCTACATTCAGTGTTCTGACCTATGAACATCTGAATGAATAGTAGCCTAACATTCCTGGAAAAAAAGCAAGCTGGAAACCAACACAACATTGGTGCCATGGGGTAGCCTGTAATGACTACCAGACCAGTACCAGGCAAGCACTAGATGGGCTTGAACACTGTGAGGTTTAATAGGCCATCGTAATAGAAGCTTAGAAGACAGTAGTAGTGCTGAGAGTAAAATAGACTATGGAGGTCCAGTTCAAGAGGTATCAGATGGGATACCTGTCTTAAGCCAAGAAGAACTCTGCCTGGCCCTGTATGTGGGGGTTGTGGAGACCCAGCTCTGGGGTGAGATCTGGCCCAGATGGAGTCACAAGAGCAGGAGAGCTGTCCCTGCCCCTCACATGCTGCAGCACTCTGGAGAGTAGGCCTTGCACCTTGACTGGGTAGCACACTACGGCTGGTCCTGGATATGGGGGTTGTGGGTGAGCCAGTCCTGAGGAAGTGAGTGTGGGAGAGCCAACCCTGCCTTCTATCTGCTATGTGGTGATGTTGGCTAGGGATAGATCCTCTCCCCTCCCTTTTGCCCTCACCACCATTGTCAGACAGGAATTCTGGCCCAGATGGGGTCACAAGAGCAGGAGAGCCATTCCTGCCCCTCACATGCTGCAGCACCTGGAGAGCAGGTCCTGCACCTTTCCATAGTAGAACTGGCCCTGCAAGTGGGGGTTGCAGGTCCAGAATGAGGGCTTTGACTTGGCCCACCCCAACATCTACCCCATGGATGAACTGCTGGAGTGCAACAAGAGGCTAGTTCCACAATCCAAAACTACAGGATCTCCATGACACAGGACAGTTACAGCATATCTGAGAGGAGTTTCAGTGAGGTTCTGGGACTGACAAAGTAACAGAAACCAGAGGCCTTGTACCAGACCAAGGAGTCATGTTAATGAACATTTGCAAGCAAAATGTGTGGACAAAAGGGAATATTGTGGGACATACTGAGACACACTGCAGCTTCCACAATGAGATTTTATTTTTTATGCTGGGACAGATTGCAAGGGTGGAGGGTGGGTCTGAGGGGAGGTGGGAGATAAGAGGGAACAGGATGCATGATGTGAAATTCACAGAAAATTTTTTCAATAAAAAATTTTTTTAAAGTTTCTGGGGAAGATTTTTAAATTCCAAATATTGTGGGAAAATTATAAACTAGAAAACATAAAATCTTTCTAATGACTTCCTTAATTCACATTTGATTATTTTTATACTTGTATTTTATTATTTTGTTGGTAGTTTTGAGATACTGTAGAGGAGACTATAGTAGAAAGATAGTAAAATTCCCAGTGCTCTCAAAGTAGACAGTTATTTCCTGTTGAGGAAGGTCTAACAACTTGCTTCTGATAGGCTGATTTCAATGCTGAGATCTGGTTACTGCCCTTTCTGAGGCATTCTCTTCCTGATTGGTTAATAAAAGTCACTGATACCCAATTAGCTGGGCAGAAAGAGTATAGGAAGATGGGGCTTCCTGAGATTAGAACAGGAATCCTGCATTTTACACAGAGGTAATTCCACCAGGAGACATGGAAGCAGATAGATGTGTTTGAGAACACTGGAAGGTAATCACAGGCACATGGCGGTTTGGGATTAGGTGATCCAGGTTAATTTAGAGTAGCTAATTGAGGGTGTGCCCAGGTAAGGGCTAAGGGTTAAAAGGTTTTGGTGTATTTAATTATTGGGGAAAGGACCACGGCAATTATAGGCTGTCAGTCCAAGCAATCCAGGGCCGTTGGACTCCTGGACTTCTGTCGAGCTCCGGTGGATCTCCCGCCAAGCCACCAGTAATTCTATCAGCCTAATATAACAACTTATATTACTTAACAGAGTTTAGGTTACAGGTGGTGTAGGCCACCCTTGGTCCGGGGCTCTTTCCCCAGGATAAATCAAGCTGCCTGTTAAGACAGGCCAGGGCTATCAGCTGATATCTGGCCAGGCCACCCACTGCTCTGCCAATCTGCCAGCTGCTCCACCGGCCTAATCTTTCAGTTTATACTTATTAATAAATACAATTGATAATTAAAATGCAGTTTCAATTTCCACTTTAGGAAAATCAAGGGCAAGTGTAAACATTTTTTCATTAAAACTGCCAAAGTTGGCAATTCCATAATGTCACTATAGGAGGAATTATCTGTTTCTATAAAATGCCAACAAAGGAAAGCAAATGCAAATGTGAAAGGGCCAGGTTCATTCCAAGTAGGAAGCAGATCTTAGCAGCATCAGCCACTTGATTCTGGCTTTAGAGTCAAGAAAACATAAAAGTAAAGGGGTTGTGGAATCTTTCTCTGCAATAAGGAAAGCTGTTAAGGCCAGACATGTGGCAGGGGAGTCCCTAAAGAAGCCTAAAGAGGCCACTGAGTGAGGCTGCACAAGTGAAGCCTTGGGTGGGAGACCCCAAGATGCTAGAGGTGCCAGAGTTGTGGGATGTCTGCCAGGGAGAGCTACTTAAACAGAGTGGAACCAGTCTAAGAGAGAGAAGTATGTTGCAGTCAACAAAGCTGAAAGGAGTCAGTAATATGATGAGGCCTTTGACATCAGACATGGTGTTACAGGATTTGGAATTTTCCCTGCTGGATTCTGGTCTTGCTTTGGTCCAGGATTTCCACACCATTCTCCTTTCCTCCCTTTTGTAATAGGAATGCATATTCTGTGCCATTGTATGTCAGAAGTATGTAGTTTGATTTTTTTTTTTTTTTTGCTAAAGATATTGTCTTTAGTCTCAAAGACTCTGAAGTTTTAAACTGTTGAGACTGTGAAACTCTATGGACACTCTGAAGTTGGACTAAATGCATTTTGCATTATGATATGGCTACAAGCCTATGGGGGCCAGGGAATTGAATGTGGTGGTTTGAGTGAGAATGACCCCCATAGGCTCATATATTTGAATACTTAGTTTCCAATTGGTGGAACTGCTTAGGAAGGATTAGGTGTGGCTTTACTGGAGGAGCTATGTCACTGGGGATGCAGTTTAAGGTTTCACGAGCCCATGTCATTTTCCAGCGTCTATCTCTGCCTTGTGGCTGTTTTCTCACCATGTAAGCTCTCAGCTTTTGTATGTTTGTATGTTGTTATTGAGAATAGAAAATAGTATACCTCCCAGGAAAACAATCAGACAGTGCATTATACAGTTACATATACAAATACCATATCAACAATCCCTAGAAGTATAAAAACCTATATTCACACAAAAAGCAATACATAAATATTTATAGCTCCACTTACAACACCCAAATATGGGAAATAGATTGAATGTTCTTCATAAATGGATACATATAATGAAGCATCATTTAGTGACAGAGTGAGATGGTAATGTTGTCACATATGACATGAACTAATATCAATATCTTAATCTGAGTGAAAGAAACCAGTCTCCAAACTTGAATACAGAGTGAGTTCACTTACAGAGTATTTGCAAAAATACCAAACAAGTAATGAGACTCGCTCAGCCGCCGCCAGGGCTCTAGGTGGGGGAGGAAGGACAGCACGAGGGGTGTGTGAGTCTGCAGTGGTCTCTCCAAGCTTTGGACCCTGAATGCCACAATACCAATGTATTAGTCAACAGGAGCTTTGCTTACTGGTGCAATAATGGCATGACTGTTCTGGGATTACACTTTCTGGTTTCTGACTGGATCTGAGGCCCACTCTACGGAACAGAGCACTGTGGACCTGGCTAACCACCTGTGACTGGGAAGGTCACGGGCACTAGCAGACAACCACTACTTCTGTTTTGTTAAGTGGATATGTTGTCAAAGTGACTCCTAAATATTCATATTCACAACCGAAGACTAGTGCTGTCCTGAGCCTTGCTCAAAGAAGCTCCTCTTTGCAGTAAAGTGTGGTTAATGCAAAGATTCGTGGCAGGTAAGGTGCTGAGAACAGGTGATTGCTAAATGCTTAGCCTTAAATGGGACACCTGTGTGCCCTCTCCAATGCTCAGGGAACATTTCAAAAGATGAGTGGAAGGAATACAAAAGATGATGTGGGTGGGAGGGGGTGCTTTGGAAGGATGCCTAGGCACTTGTGAACAAACAGCAGCCGCAGTTGCCTGCACAGAGCCTGCATGAGACTGAGCCCCTTAAACACTAAGTCCCAGATGGAGGAGGGTCTCATGAGGCCCCTCTCTGCCTCACCCAGGAGGGTGATGAAGTCATTGATGAGGGAGAGGAAGTCATTGTCATTAGTGATGTAGCCACAGGCTGGCAAGTTATGTGTGGTCCAGGGAATAGCTTCCCACCCATGCCCACAGGAGAAGCCCTCGTTATATGTCACAGAACAAAATCAAAACCAAAATAAAAAGGCATGAAAGGGGAGGTGTGTTGCTGGGAGGAGGGGGGGTGATGTCGAGGTCAAGCTGGGAGGAGGATAAGAGAGGGAAGAGAGATGAGTGGGAGTGACCAGGACGTATTACATACATGTATGAAATTGTCAAAGAGTAAACAATTTTTTAAAATGAGTTTGGCAGCTTCTTAAAAAGTTAAACAAGAGCCCGGTGGTGGCAGTGGTCGTGGTGGTGCCGCAAGCTTTTGATCCCAGCACTTGGAAGGTAGAGGCAGGCAGATCTCTGAGTTCAAAGCCAGCCTGCTCTACAGAGTGAATTCCAGGACAGTCAGGGCTACACAGAGAAGAAACCCTGTCTAGGAAATCCAAACCAACCAAACAAAAGAATTTACACATATACGTAGGACAATGGTCCAGTCATTCCAATTCTAGGAGTGGAAATAAAAACATTTGTGAGCCTTATGCACAATGACTGTATGATTTCTGGGGTCACCAGAGGGGAAAAGTTAGATGTTTCACTACTAGCTAAGCAGATTAACTCTCACACTCCCAGTGGGAAAATAACACAGCCAGGATGGAACATAGTTGGTAGTTTCTTAAAAAGTTAAACCCTCTGTATGGTTCAGCAATTACATGCTATATATTTAAATGAGAAAAATAAAAACTTAAGTTTCATATGAAAATTTGTATTTAAAAATAGCCATTTTATTTGTAATTGCACCAAACCAGGGACCACACAAATGCACTTTAGTGGGTGAATGGGTAACTTTAAAAATTACCAGTACGGATATGTACAACACGAAAGAAGCTCAAGTGCATTATGGTAAGCGAAAGAATTCAGAAAAGACCAATAACGATATGATTTCTATGACATTGTTGAAAATGCAGGAATACATGAAAACATGATCTAAACCCCAAACCTCAGTAGAAAGAAAAGAACCTGGTTCATCTCTGTCCTCAGACAAATCAACACATACTCATCAATTTACTGTGGTTCCTAGTCAGTGAGCCAAGCAGAGTAATTTGTACTTAGCCAATATTCAACAAGCTCTTATTATTTGCTATACAACCATCCCCACTGGAGCAGCCCTAGTTAAACCCAGTGTGTCACAAAGCAACCTCCCACCCTCCAAAAACAAAACAAAAGATATGCAAGTAGGGTGGGAGAAAGGGGACAGAGGATAAGAGGAGAAGGCTGAGCCATGCTCTTAGAGAGGACTTCTCATTAGCTCAACTGCACTTTCTTCTGGAAAGGATGAGCAATTCATGGAGCCTCTACTAGTCAAGTCCATGGAAATCACCACCCAAATGATACCAGCATCTGCACAAGCCTTTCCCAATTTCTCCTAAAGGGAGAACCAGACGCTAACTTGAGCACAAGCAGACCTGAAAGTTGCCTACAGTGGAGGTGTCTGCAGAGGATTGAGACAGAAGTTGAATGTGGCCTGGAGTATCCACACGTTCCATGTAAGGCCCTTTTCCACAGTGTAGGTGGGAGCAAGAAGTCAAAGGAGGAGTGGGAAAAGTCTGGGAGTCATTTCTCCCTACACAACTATATTCCAGCGGAGTTTGTGGATACTTCAAGGAGCTTTAGAACTCTGAAAGTCAGCCTGGCTTTCTATGTTTCTGTGAGAGTGTATGCCAACCCAGGAAATAGAACATACCTGACAGTTTGTTACTTGTTGTGCAACTTTCAAATATGTAAACATGGGGTATGTAGATCTGGTGTGTAATTTTTTTAAAAAAGATTTTATTTATTTATTATGTATAGTGTTCTGTCTGCATGTATGCCTGCAGGCCACAAGAGGGCACCAGATCCCATTATAGATGGTTGTAAGCCACCATGTGGTTGCTGGGAATTGAACTCAGGACCTCTGGAAGAGCAGCCAGTGCTCTTAACCTCTGAGCTATCTCTCCAGCCCTCTGGTGTGTAATTTTATCTCAGGCTTGCAAGTGTTAGGGGCAGACCCGATGCAAGGACTAAAGAAAAGTGGGAGACCTTACTTCGTTGCTATGGAGAGCAACCTTATAAAATGACTTCCAAGCAGCTGCTTGCAGTGCTTCTGCCAGGTGCTCCGGGCTTCTCACTTGTTCTGCGAAGCTCCAATCCCACCACCCTCTTTCACCATGCTGCTGCTTGGCAACCTCCATTGCAAACAGCATGACTTTCTCTCTTCCTCTTCTTCATCTCTCTGTTCCTGGAAGCTACTGAGATTTACATTTTGTCTGCCCCGTTGTTTTTCTTTCACACGCTTAGTAAAATTGCCCTCCAGCTTCCTTCCAAGTCTGTTTCTAAGTTCTTTTACTAAGCCACAATAGGGAGTCTTGATGCCCCCAGTAACTAGTGGAGCATTAGGAGAGAATCCCAGACAAGGCAGGGCTGTGTACTGTGTATATTGTACAGTCGAAGGATAAGCTCAGCTAGGTACACAGGCGTAGCTGAGGGGTCCTGGCATACAGGAAAGTCACATGTTACCCCACCCTTAGAAAAGCACCTCTGGCCGGGCGGTGGTGGCGCACGCCTTTAATCCCAGCACTTGGGAGGCAGAGGCAGGCGAATCTTTGTGAGTTCAAGGCCAGCCTGGTCTACAAAGTGAGTCCAGGACAGCCAAGGATACACAGAGAAACCCTGTCTCGAAAAACCAAAAAAAAAAAAAAAAAAAAAAGAAAGAAAAGCACCTCTGGGGGATCCCTGAAGAAGGTAGGATGGCATGATTGAGACTGTATTTTAGCAGGATACCCTCACCCTAGCCATCAGAGTCACTACTGGAAAATAATATCATAAGGGATGAGGAGATGAAAGAAACAAATAGAAAGACAGGGAAGGGCTAACGAGAGAGGAAGGAGGGAGCAACGGTGAAAAGAAGAAAATTACTGAATAAGTGAGACTCCATCTTCAAGTTCTACAGAACCAATGATCAACAGTGCAATCTCATTGTGATCTCCTTTACCTTTACTTTGTTCATGTTGAGCCCTTTAGGATTTCCTCAGGAAAGAATCATTCGGTTTTCGATCATCCTAATAGAAATTTCTCTCATTTTACTCGACCCTCCTGCTAGAAACACACTCCAGGAACTGACTTGGCTCTGTCGCTTGCATCATCAGACCTGGCACTGGGAAAGCATCAGGCAGGGGGTCTCCAAACGAAGACATAGGAGGGCCTCCGCTTAAGAAGACCGTTTATCATTCCAGATGGGGTTCATGGTTACCTGGGCACACCGGGACGTCTGAGGCAGGGGACTGACCCACTCAGTGCCTCCACCTGGAAACCGAGACGGGAGGAGGGGGAGGCTATGACAGCCGACCAAGTAAGACTTAGCCTTGCTCACGCCGCCCTGCTCACACCGCCTTGCGGCTTGGCGTTGCCTTAGTAACTACTACTTCCGGTCCCAACCGGAACTTTAAAAAGCCGTGCTTCCGAAGATGTGCCCGCCCCCGTGTGGGCGGAGAGACTCGGCCCCGCCCACCCCGCGACCAACCCCACCCGACAGTCCCCAGGGATCCGGGGCGCCCCAGAGGACCCACGAGGGAGGTCGTGCGAGCCATGGATGCCTTCATCCGCGTCGCTAATCAGAGCCAGGGCCGGGACCGACTTTTTAGGTGAGTCAGGTGCTATCGGCCTCCACCCCTGTCCCGCCAGGACCCAATATTTCTGCTCGAAGAAGAAGGTAAATCGAGGCACCGGGACGCTGCCAGCTCTCACTGAGGGAGTTGAGACTCTTCCCCCCTAAATCCAGTGGGGCTGTGCGTGCCAGCCACCTCCGTGCCTTTGGATGTGACAGCAGCCCGTGAGCCCGTATCTCTTAACTTTCCCCAAGAGAGGGAAACTGATTCCCCGCCGCTCAGCATCATCCCTAGAGATATCTTTTCCAGAGAAACTTCGAGTTTCTTTTGTGCCTAAGAAAGCAGAACTGTGGCTTGCAGCGCCACAGGCTTTGTGAAGTACTCTCGGAAAGACAATTTTATCTTCTTTATCATTATTTTGGCCCAGTGTGTGTCTTGGAGAGACTGAATGTTAAAAAGCCTTGTAAACTGTAAAATATACAATGGAGAAAGTGTTTGAAAGATACTTCCAAAGTACATGGTGTACTTTTGAAATCACCAGTGAGTGTTTGAAACTAATCCTCCTTTTTTTTTTTTTTTTTAAGAGAAACTTGTCAGGGTGTTACTTGATGATCAAAGGAAAGGAAAGGAAGGAGAAGCCATAGGAGTTTTATTTAACGGCTCTTCTCTTCCAGATGTTTAGGTGTTCAACCCCTAACATAAACTAAACAAACATTCAAGTAAGAAAGGTCCTAGTGATGAGACTTCAGGAATACAGACCCTTCATTTCAGCCCCGTGGATGTGATACCTTAATATCCCAGTTTCACATATAGGGAAATGGAAGCAGAAAGTTAAGAAGAACTGATGTAGCCAAGCCAAAAGATGCAGCTCCACACAGTGGATCCCAGCACCCACCTCTTAACTTAGGCATGCTGCCTTTCTGTTTAATTTAATAATAGATTTTTTTAAATGGTTGAAAATATACCATTAAAACTCAAAACATATAATTCTAGTGTGCCTAGAATGGAATGTACCCTAGACTCTCTTTTAATAAGATAGTAACTTAGGATATACATATTCAGCAAAATTTTATTTCCCAACCCTTTTAAGGATCTGTATAACCATGAACAAACAAACAAACTAGCATTCCTAAAATAATGCCTTGTTTTCAGACCCACTCCTATTAGACCAAATCTGAGGAAAGAAGATGTCTTGGCACAAGCAGTTTGAGCCCTGTGGGTAGAAAGTGAATTCTGTCTTCTACTCTCCCTCTTTTCCTCTTAATTACTTTGTTACCTAAAACTAGTCCATCATTGTGGGAAATGTACCACTTTTGGGAGGATTTATTTATTTTGGAAGAATCTAACTCTGGACCCCATACTGCCACCATAATCCTTCTTGTTTCAGCCTTCCGAATGCTGGCATTGTAGGCATGAGCCACCAGCTCTGTGCCACAATTTTGCTGAGAAGAATATTTATATCATGCAGGGATATCAATGCAGTTTTAAGACAGTAGGAACCAGCACCTACTTATTTGTGTTTGTTGTTGTTCTTTTGTTTTGTTTGAGACAGGGCCCCACTATATTGCCCTGGCTGGCCTGGGATTCTCTAAGTAGACCAAGCTGGCTAAGACCTCAACAGAGATCTGACTCCTGAGTTCTGGGAATAAAGGTGTAGCACTGCACCCTGCCCAGCACCTACTTTTATTAAGTAGGCTGCAGATGCATTTGGATACCTGTGATTCTAATTTATTATATTTATTGCCATGTCATTTTTTTGTTTGTTTGTTTTTTGAGACAGGGTTTCTTTGTGTATATTTGGCTGGCCTGGACTCACTCTGTAGACCAGGCTGGCCTTAAACTCACAGAGATCCGTCTGCCTCTGCCTCCTGAGTGCTGGGATTAAAGGTCCACCACACCTGGCCATTACAGACCATTGTGAACTGCCATGTGAGTGCTGGGATTTGAAGCGGGATCCTTTGGGAGAGCAACCAGTGCTCTTAATCGCTGAGCCACCTCTCCAACTTGCCATGTCATTTTTGTCATTGCTGATGCGATAATGATTACTTTAACTGAATCTAGAGTTTACTGAATAAACAGTTTTGTGCCAGGCATGGTGGTGCATGCCTTTAATCCCAGCACTGGGGAGGCAGAAGCAGGCGGATCTCTCTATGTTCCGGGCTAGCCTGGTCTACAAAGTGAGTTCCAGGACAGCCAGTACTGTCACACAGAGAAACTCTATCTCAAAAAACAAAAACAACCAAACAAAAACCTAAATGTTGAGGCTGGACTTTTCAGTTTGTTTCCTGTCACATAAATAGTAAGTAAGTTTAGACTATATGGTAGAAAAGTTCATTTTGGAAATCTGAAAATCATTCTACACAGGGGCAAATAGCAAATATGAACCTTTATGGAGCTAAGAGACATCTCTATGCAGTTTCTTACTTTGAATACATCCATTTTTCTATGCCAGCAAAGGGCTTTGGGGAGCTGTGCTCTGCACAGTTGTGGAGTCCCCTTTCCTAACCTTTGTGTTGCATTTCCATTGCATGTTCACCCTTTGGCCCTCCTGTGGCAGGACTGTTGCAGAATGTTGCTTTTGTAAGAGCTTCAACATGAGAAACCCTCCCAGAAATTGCCTCAGCGCGATGCTTCTCTTTGCTTTTAGATCGTATGTTTCTCCTTCCCTTCATGAATCAAATTTTATTTGGTTTGTAAACCATTTTCCTCATTTTTTTCCCATTTCAGAGCCACTCAACATGCATGCATGTTCCTTAGATATTTGTTAGAGTCTAAAGCTGGCAAAGAGGTGGTGATAACGAAGCTCAGGAGTCTGGAGTCCAGTGTGAGCACTGGGCGTAAATGTAAGTACCGGTCTCTCAGCAGACAGTGGCTTCTGGTTTAAGTTCCTTCGACTCAGACCCTGGAATTTACAACCTGCTTTCAAGGTCTTCGTTTCCACTCACCCGAGTCTACGATGAAGCTGACAGTAACCCTACCGTGACCCCCCAAAAAGTTGAATGTTTTGCTGTAGACCATTCACAGATGTCTTCCTCTGTTCAAATTTGGTGCCGTACCATATCCCCCTGCGTAATAATAGCCAGAGGAGCGCACAGTGTGCTAGCTCACATCAGCACTCAGAGTGTATTATCAATACCCAACATGAGCTTTAGTCTGTCTTCAGCCCTTAAGTTTTATAGAACAGGAGAGCCATATCTCAGACCACATGCCTTTGCCTCCTCATCTGTTGAGAATTAATGGAGGATCTGAGTGAGTACATTTTCATAGACAGTTTGCCAGGTAGTTTCATGTGAAAGGCAGAATGAAGGCAGGGATTTTCACTGAGGGCTATGCTTTCTTACTAACCGTCCTGGGGATTCCTTTGCTTCTTATAATGATTGCATGCCTGACTCTGTTGTTTGATGGAAAGCAGATGTTTCAACAGTAAATCAGCAGATATACGAGGCTGAGATATGGATCATCCCATATTGATGAGTTGTTTTGAGTACCTTCTTCATAAAGGTGCATTCCTTAACTTTATGGGACAGATAAAATCACATGTTATAAATTTTATTTAGTGCCAAATATGATGGCTGGGGCAGAGGGAAAAATATTTTGAAGGAGGTCGGATTTAAGTTGCACTGAAGAAACAAAGTATTCTGAAAGGAACGTTTCCCCTAGCTGAGGCTCAGTACTAGAGGATCAGTGTCAAACTAAAAAACTAGTTTGGCAGAGAGAGAAGACTTAAATAGTCAACAAGAGGGTTGGGAAGGGTTGGGTAAGATTCTGGGTGGCTTTTAAGGTCAAGATTAGAAATTCTGTCATAAATTCTCTAGAATGATTGCTGAGGCGTCCTTTAGAGTTTCACTAGTCTTGAAAGTCCAGAAGTACTCGTCCAGTGTCATTCAGCCAACTGATACAAGAGCTGCAATGAGAAGCCAAAACTCCAGTTTTGAAACAGCCATGTCATCTACTGCTCTGTATTAGTTGGTGGTAAAATAATGCCAGTTACTCTTCTGAGATTGTAAGTGTTTGGAGAGTAGCTACTTCTGGACAGTTACTAAGTCAAACAACCCATCTCTGGGTGCCCAGTCAACATCTGTTCATGGATGACCCCTAGTTGACTAATTGCATGTTTACATAAGGACACATCTAGGAGCTTCATGTGACTGCTGCAGGTCACCATAGCCATTCAATACAACCATTTCTCTGTGCTCATCTTCTGTATTAGCCAGAGGTGGGGTAAGATGCTAGTCAGATGATAATGCTGCTTTTCCAAAGGCAGCCTTTTGACAGTTCCTTAGTCACTGTCCTTTTGCTATGAAGAGACTCCATGATCTAGCCAACTCTGATACATGAAAGCATTTCACGGGGGCCTTGCTTTCAGTTTCAGGAACTTAGTCCATTATCATCATCATGGATGACAGACAGCATGGCAGGTGTGATGCTGGGGAAGTGGCTAAGAGCTACATCTTGATCCATAAGCTGAGGTGGGGGTGGGGAGTGAAAGAGAAAGAGGAGGAGAAAGAAATAATGGGGGGTAGTTTGGGCCCAGGCCTAGCATGGACTTTTGAAACCTCAGTGCCCACCCCCCTAGTGATAAGCTTCTTCTAACAAGGCCACACCTCCTAATCTTTCTAATCCTATCAAAGAATTCTACTCCCTGGTGACTAATGGCATGTGTGTGTTTGTGTGTGTGTGTGTGTGTGTGTGTGGGGGGAGGTCATTCTTACTTAAACCAGCACAAACGGAAAATCAAATGTATAAGAATATTGAGCCTGGAGACCATGTTAAGTACTCTTTTCCTCTTGAAATATAGAGGTTAATACATGATTAACCATGGTTAACCTTGCCTGGAATATACTGGAAATGAATGCTCAGGCACTCCTTGGAATGGGGGTGATAAATTGTAAAGGGCACTGCCTTTTGGGCTTTGCAGGATCACTGTACGGCTCCTTTCCCTAGCTAAGACTGAACCCCAACTGACATCAGCTGCTATATTCTGAATCCTTAAGTTGTCACAGGGCTTCTGCCTCCCATAAGTATTAATGGTTAATTCTGTGGGTTCTCTTTACAGGGTTCAGACTAGGCAATGTGGTCCATGCCATCCAGGCAACTGAACAGAGCATCCAGATCACTGACCTTGTGCCCCGCTTGTGCCTGACATTAGCCAACCTGAACCGTGTGGTTTATTACATCTGTGACACCGTCCTCTGGGTAAAGAGTGTGGGTCTTACCTCTGGAGTCAACAGAGAGAAGTGGCAAGTGAGAGCAGCTCGTCACTACTACTACTTCCTCCTGCTGAGCCTGGTCCGGGATCTGTATGAAATCTTGCTGGGGATGAGACAGGTTGCACGAGACAGAGCAAAGAGAGAGAAATCATCCCAGGACCCTTGTGAGTGCAGCGTGCTTAATGAGGAAGCCGAATGGCTCCAGACCTTTCTCCTACTTTTATTCCAAGCCCTAAAGCGACATCCTCCCTTGCTCCTAGACACTGTGAAGAACTTCTGTGACATCCTCATCCCTTTGAACCAGCTTGGGATCTACAAGTCCAATCTTGGTGTTGTAGGACTTGGAGGTTTTGTGTCCTCTATGGCTGGCCTCATCACTGTAATGTATCCTCAGTTGAAACTGAAGACCCGGTAGGATGTTTGGGGGCTTTGGAACAAACATTTGTTTTTGTCATGATACCTACTGTGCTTAATTTTTTAATCATGTGAGCATCTTATCAGCCTGTAATGTGAGCAGAAGTGGGACTAACAATGGGGCATGAAGACTGATCTGATTCACTTTTTTTTAAATGCTACAGTAATTTCTGAATTTCTGAATATTTTCCTTTCAGCTAACATTACTGAGCATCTTTTGTGTACATAGTAAGAACTTAGCATTTGCTGAATGAACAAAGATGGAAAGGAAAGAAATCATAAAAGACTCAAAGAAACTAGAATCATGGGTTGGGTTGTACGGGTCCTCAATTTCACTAGAACCCATCGGTTAAGGCCTCCCTTTTCTCCCGTCAGTTATCCCCCAGCCCCACGGATGTCAGTAGTGGGATGGAGGCGAGCTGGGCTCACAACCTCTTAACCTGCTGGACCCGGCCATTGCTGCAGGTGTGTCGTTACTATGTCCAGAAGTAGACTCAGAAAAGCATCAGTGCCTTCATGGTGTAAGTTGTGTCTGTGGGAAGAGGCCTCTCAGTAATGCTGTGAGTAAGCAGGAGATCAGCTGAAGAGATGTGAGGTGAAAGTAGGTAGGAGGTCACTGCTGCCTATTACATAATCCATGACACATAAGGAAACTGACACTAAACAAAACTGATAACAGATTCAGACTCTGTCCAAGATGGCTCCTGTGCCATCTCATGACCTTCGGCAGCATTTCTAGGCTCCAGGGTCCTTCGTCTTTTGTCCCTTAACATGCCTCCACCACCAGGCCTGGAACTTTAATTGATGGTTTCTGTTCTAGTCTATGAAAATCAAAACAGTCTAGACTTACCCAGATTGGTTTTATTTACAGCTGCATAACAGTTTGGCAATTCCACAGTAATTTTCATACAAATAAGAGAATTAAAATTTCCTGTCTATGAGTGTAGGAATGTCAGTTTTCTGTGATAAATCAGATTTACTCGGGACAACTCGGGGGTGGGAAAGAACAGTAGGGCCAGTGAAGAGGACATGGGGATTGAGTCAGTGGCATTTACCCATGCTCGCTCTTCTCATTTCAGTCTTTGTATGTTGAGCTTAGTTGAGTTGCGTGGAGTGGGGAAGACACTGGCCAACAGGTTAGCCAGTATCAGCTCCTATATATGAAGCCGTGTGTGTGTGTGTGTGTGTGTGTGTGTGTGTGTGTGTGTGTGTATACATATATATATATATATATTTAAGTGGAAATGAGAAATGTGCACTAAATAACTACTTCCCATAAATGTGATGAAGGTTCTTGAAAAGTGGACTCAGGTCCTTGGCACTCTATTTTGAAAGTGTCATTGTGCTTTGAGAAAACTTGGGGGGTTTTGAGAGAAATTAAAGTGGCCAAAACAAGACAGAAACATCTAAATAACTATTTGTACTGTAACATTATTAATTATGCCTAATAAATGTCTAGATGAAATCAACTCGTGTATGTGTGAACGTGTCTGGAGCGGAGTCCCTGGGAGCTCGGGCTGCCAAGGCCAGGCAGAGAGGAAGTGCAGGGACTGTGTCAATGCTCCTGGCTGAGAGGTTCCCTTACAGATCTGTCCAAACCATTCCCACCAAGGTGCTCTCCAGTAGCCTGCCAATGGCTGCCTAGCTTCTTCCTGGAGAAGCCTGCCTTGAGGGCATGGCAGTGTTTTGTAGGATCGGTTTTGGATACTTTGGGGCTTACACATTAGAGAGGGTAGTAGGAGGGTGGAGAGGTGCCTGTCTCCTAGAGTCTGTGTAAGCCTCTTTCAGTGGGGCCCTGCTACCTCGTCCTCTTACTCTTCCCAACTAACCCTCTGCCTTGGCTGCACACTCATGAGGAACTTCAAAAACTGAAAAGCCCTGAGGGGCTCCAAAGACTAGCACAATCACAGTTGAATGTTGCTGCCCAGCACTGACTCAGCAGGTGCCTGGTTGCCCTACTTGGCTTGTGGACCCACCTGTACACACTCTTGCCCTCCTGTGGTGGAAGGAGGGGAGCATCATGGGATAGCTCACATCCCCACATCCTCCTGTAGTGTTGGAGAACTGCCTCCCCCTCCCCCTTAGGATTTGTCTGGCTCTCTCTCTTTTCACCTCTCACCCACATTCTGGAATCTCTATGGAAGCAGCCAAAGGACCAGCTTTTGTCAGCAGAGCTCTCAGGCACAGAGCCCTATAGCCCCTCTGGCCCAAAGCCACTGCCCTTTAGCCTGGGCTGTGTCCAGATGTGAGCCTCCCAGCTGATTTGTCCTGAACCTTGAAGTGAGAGCAGAGGCCACTTTACACACTCCCCTCCTTCTCTCCGCTGTCTTACAGCTTAGAAGCTCAGATTAATAAGTATCAAATGCTTCACGTATTTGTTACCTCTTCTGGAAGCTCCCTGCTCTGCACTTGTTCCCTGTTTTATGATAAAAATTTACTACCATGGACCTATCTGTAGCTGTTTCTCACATCCTTATTTTTTATTACATTTATGTATTTGGTGTGTGTGTGTGTACGCCTGCGCACACGCGTGTGCATATACACACGTGCACTCAAGTATCACAGCATGCATGTGAAGGTCAGAGGACATGTTGCCAGAATCAATTCTCTCCTTCAACTATGTGGGTCCCAGAGATTGAACTCCAGCAGTTGGGCTTGGCGGCAAGCGCCTTTGACCTGCTGAGCCATCATGCCCACCCTACCCTGCCTTTTTCCTGTTACCCGCACTAAGAACAGAGTGAACAACATGCAAATCTGCCAGGTAGAAACTAACATTGGTGTTGTCCTCTCATTCATCTTGATCAAGAGGCCCTTCCTAGGCGGTCTGAAGACACTGGCTGGCACCACAGTGCTCCATCAGCTTAATCAGGAACTAAAATTTGAGCTTGGGCTTGAGTCTCTGTTAAGAAAGATCAAGTGTTAGTTCTTGGCTGTCTGGGTGGTACTGGTTTGCAAAAAACAAGAAAGGAAAAAAGGAGGAGAGGGGAGGGGGGGGGGAGGGAAGGGAAGGGAAAGAGAGAGAGAGAGAGATAAGAGAAGAAAAGAAAAAAACAAATTGTCAACACCTTAACTTGTCCAGACTTAGGTGAACAAAACCCAAACAGTTCTCCTCCTCATTCTGGTGGGATCTCAGGGTAAGTAAAGTTCCCTCCGTCCCTCCCACCCTCCCTCCCTCTCTTGGTCCTTTCCTCAGGACTGAAGATCAAATTCAGAGCCTTCAACATGCTGGGCAAGCAAGCACTCTGCCACGGAGCTCAACCCCAGCACCTAGCTTTGTGAGACACCATCTTGCTAGTTAGCTCAGGCTACCCTCAAATTATTGATTCTGCCTCATCCTCCTGCAGGCTGGGATTACTTCACCACAATGGCTCCAAATGTTTACTTTTACATGGAGGTTTACAGAGGCTGAAACTATTCCCTCAGAGTCCAGATTACTAAGAACTCAACTCTTACAGCTCTATCTTGTCTTTTTTTTTTTTGCAGGTAAGTTATCTTGATAGTCATAGGCTATTAAGGTGAACCCCAGCCTTGCATGGATTTGAATCATGCTTTTAAATATCATCTTTGCTAGCAAATAAGAAAGGATGGAGAAATATTTGAACAGTGTCTCATAGAAACTTCTCAGGAAAAGGACCAAGGATTGCAGAATTACATAAAACTTTGAGTTCAGGAGTTTAATGACACATATACCAGTGGCTCCTTTATAGAAAGCATTTTTTTTTTTTTTTTGTCAATTGAAAGCCAGAAATATTCTGGAACTATTGTCTCTGGGCTCTGACGACTCCTTCTGCTCTGAGAGCCACCTCTTTATTGGGTAAGCACCCCCCCTCCCCGTAGAAGTTACGATGAGCCCAAGGGACACCCTGGGTTAGACAGTTATGGCAATGAGCCAGCCCAGATTTCTCTTCCTCTTTGCCCTCCTCTAGCTGGGAGGTCTGAGAGGCATTGCCCAAGATTCCCTGGAGTGGCTGGAGGGGTTTCTGTGGAGGAAACATTCTGCAGCTGGATTTTCTGAGACTTGGGTGGCTGACCGCTGCAGTGAGTGTGGGGTCCTTGGGTGTCTGCCTTACCTGGCTACTTTCTCAGTGTTAAAGGCAAGGAGTTAAGAAAACGAGCATCTGGGGAAATTTCCAAAGGACAGAGGGCTAAAGATCAGGGGCACAGAGTGACTGTTGGCTTACCCAGAAGACAGTTCTTTGAGAGAAGGCTAAACCTAGCTGGCAATAGAGGGAAGCAGAAATTAACTAGAATTTAGTCATGAAGAAAAGACTAAACTCTACCCAACACTCATTCTTTAGTCTTTTCAGACTCTCATTTAAGAACCCCAGACTTCCTCCTAAACCTTTTCTCTCGTCTCATTATCTTTAATGACCTAGATTTCCACTTATCTCAAGCCTTAAAAGAAACATCAATTTTGAGCAGATTATGGAGCTCATTTTGGGCAGACTAGGAGAGTCGTGGTGTTGGGACTCCAAGGAGTAGACTCTCATGGGACGTTCACCCTCCAACCTAGGACAGCTGAGCTCCCTGACGCCTAGTGGGTGGCTGTGAGAGATAGGGTGGCACCCTGTGGAATGCAAGCCTGTGGGCTTCTGATGGTCCTGGTGGATTCTGCTCTGCAGCGTGGAGAGTAAGGATGGCAATGGACAAGGGCCCAACCCTGCTGGATGGAGACCTCCCTGTAAGTAACCTGGGCTCACATGAGATGGGGAATGGGCAACCAAGGGTGGATGAGCGAGCATGGAGGAAGAGTCAGGAGACTTCAAGCAAGATATCTACCTTATGCTCTGAACTCACTGGCTCTGTCTCAGTTATTCCTGCCCTCGCCACCTTTAACAGAGGTATTTGGGAGAACCGGGAAGAAGAGAAGATGAATATAGAGGTCTTGGAGAAAAGGTTAGGAGTGCTGGCTTGGAGCTAAGGAGGAAAGGAGGGAAGGAAAACACCATGTGCTAGACCCAGAGGCCCAAGGCACACCCAGAGGGATGTGCATGCTGTGGAAAGCCCATGCATTCTGTGGCTCTGGCTCCAGCCTGTGACCTGCAGCTCACAGCCTGCGCTTCCATGCGTGGGCATGAACTGGACGTTCAGTGTGTTCACTTGCCTGGTTATCACCATGATTTTAAGTAATTCTGGTACTTTTATGTGTCCTTGATATCTTTTGCGAAGGCCTCTCTGATTTGGCCACAGTTCAGATAGTGAAATTCAGATGTGTGACCCTGTAGGAGATGGAACTCATTCCAAATTAGGCTTTAACCTCCGCACTGGGGATGACTTGTTTTCTACCAAATCATAAAAGAGGCATAAATAGGTCACAAGAAACCTTAGCCCTCTTAACAGTTAGTGGTTCCTTCCATTTCCAGCTCGTTTCTCCTTTAGCTTTGTCCGAAACAACCCTTGAAAGCACTGTCCCAAATGTTACAGAGAATGTTTCCTCATGCAGCCCGAATCCCTTCCTCCTTCTGATATCTGACTCATCTGCAGGATGGAAAGCTAAGATAGCATGACCTGCTTTGTCCCGGGGCCTAAGCCAGTCTCCTTGATGGCCCTGCTAACTCGACCTCCTGCAAGCAGAGTGCGTCACAGGGTGCATCTAAAGTCACACAGAGCTGGAGCAAACGGCTCAGCCCTGGAGAGTTGGTTCACATTACTTTTTTTGGATGGAGATTTTTAACATTCACAAGACTAGGCAAAGGAATACAGGGTCCCAGGTATTTCTGACTCATCCCAATGGCTATGAACCCATGACCAACTTCCTCAACCTCGTCCAGTCATTACCCTGTCTTAGTTTATTTGGAAGCAAATCCCATATAGTCTACTTCAAGCCTGACTTGGAAACAGCCCAACATGGTGACATAAGCTTGTAATCACAGAATTTGGGAGGGAGAGGCAGGAAAATCAGGTCTTGAAAGCCAGCCTTGGTTACAGAGTGAGTTCAAGGCCAGTCTGGACTAGATAAGATCAGATCACAAAAACATGATCAAATCAAACCTGACCAAAGTCCTGGACCTACTACTTACTATCTGTGTGATCTTGGTCCTATCTCACCTCCAAACCTCAAATACACCTCCAGGAAACTACTGTAAGAATTAAGTGAGGTAAAGCACCCAGACCAGTATCCTCGAGCATAATGGCCTCTGCGAAATGTTGCTTCCTACCATAAGATGAGAACCACTCTTTCACCCAAAGACTGGGCTTTCTCTACCTCCTAAAGCTTAATTATGCAACTCCTGACAAAGCAAACTGCTTTGATAAGATTATGGTATCCCAATAAGAAAAGATGGTCCCACTACACCCCACAGGCACACACTCACTGGAATATCAGCTTTAAAATAGAGTGTTGTATTTTAAGAAAGGCCATGCCAAATTTTAGAGTGTCAAGAGGAAAGGGTCACAAGCCCATCGCATGATCCATTTATAAACTAAGATAGAAATTGGATGGGCTGGAGAGATGGCTCAGCGGTTAAGAGCACTGGCTGCTCTTCCAGAGGTCATGAGTTCAATTCCCAGCAACCACATGGTGGCTCACAACCATCCATAATGAAATCTGGTGCCCTCTTCTGGCCTGCAGATATACCTGCAGACAGAACACTGTATACATAATAAATAAATCTTTTTTGAAAAAAAAAGAAAAAATTGGCCAGGCAGTGGTGGAGCACGCCTTTAATCCCAGCACTTGGGAGGCAGAGGCAGACAGATCTCTTTGAGTTTGAGGCCAGCCTGGTCTACACAGTGTGTTCCAGGACAGCCAGGGTTACATACTGAGACCCTATATTGAAACCTCCCCCTAAGAAAAGAGCTTAACTTACACATTCTACAAGGTGCAGCCCCATGTCTGGCTCATTTCTCCGGGGTTAGACTTTCAGACAGGTACTGGGAAAACAGAGGACATTCTACTGGGAGAAAAAAGAAGTATATACACATGATCAGAGCAGGGTGGCAGATGGATAGACAGCCCAAGAACAGACACAGCCTTGATGGAGGACAGTAAAAAACTGATCACGGTGACACACGCTTGTAACCCAGCACTTGGGAAGTGGAGTCAGTAGGAGCCGGTGTTCAAGGTCATCCTTAGCTATGGAGTGAGTTCAAGGCCAGCCAGGGCTACATGAGATGTACTTCTCCTGTCTCACAGAGGAGGTGGTTGTGAGAGAATAATATTCTACCAAGCAGAAAGGGATGGGAAAGGGAAGGAGAGTCTATTTGGCAGAAGTCCAGCATCCATAGACATGGGTCCAAACATGTTTCGATGAAGCTACCAGTTGAAGGTGGAATACAACTCCCAACTTGCTCTCTGCAGTCAGTCTAAGACAGTTGAACTGGGAGGGAGATGGGATTCTCCTTGGTCCCCAGAGAACACAGATTGCCTCAGGAGTTTTCCAGAGCCTAGGTAGTGTGAACAGGAAGGCATGGCAGGCTGGCTCTCATTTTCCCTGTGGGCTCCTCCACGGCCACATGACTGGGCTATCTGTTTCCCTCAGACTCAGGTTGGCCTCACCAAAAGCATTCATGACCCTAGCTAGCTAGGGTCAGCTCTCAGGGAGATTGAGTTGGGATGGGAGGATCTGACTCTTTCTTTGCTGACAGGAGCAGGAGAATGTGTTCCAGAGGGTCCTGCAGCTGCCTGTGGTGAGTGGCACTTGTGAGTGTGTCCAGAAGACCTACCACAGCACCAAAGAAGCCCACCCCCTGGTGGCCTCTGTGTGCAATGCCTATGAGAAGGGTATGCAGGGTGCCAGCAACCTGGCTGCCTGGAGCATGGAGCCGGTCGTCCGCCGGCTGTCCACCCAGTGTGAGTCCCCATAGAACTCCGTGGCAGCCTGCCTGTCCCACTGATACTCCCCGCATGTCTGACTGTCTGCTTGTCAGTCTGTCCGATCATCTCGCAACTTGTTTGTCCGCCTCCCTGATTATTTCCCTTGCTTGTCCACAGCCGAATTCCCTGTCTTCTGTGCAGACATACAGGGATCCCTGCTTTGTGTCTGTACTTGCCTCAGCTGTAGCCCAGCCTAGGGTGTCCTAGGCTAACAACAGTGCAGCCAAAGAATGTTCAGGGAGAAAGATGGGCAGTGGTGGAAGTGGAGCCGCCCCAGCTCCAAACACAACAGAGGCAGCAGTATCATGAAGCAGCAGAGTCTTTCATGAAAGCTGGCCTGGAAGTGCTGAAGGCAAAAAGGAAAGAGAATGCCCATTCACCCAGCTGCTCATGATACTGGCTCCCGACAGGTGAAGCAGCAGAGAGCTACTGGGGGCAGAAACAAGGGTCCTGCCAGGTGAGCCTTACCGGGCTCGCCTGTCTCCATGTCTCCATTATTCTGCCTCCATCTGAAAATACAGTCTCTAAGACACAGACAGCTCTTGGTGGGGTTGAGGGAAATTTTAGCAGCACTGAGAAAAAAAAAAAGCATCTGCTACTATCCTGATAGAGACTTGTGAGTATGTAGGAATTCTATCCAGCAACCAGGCAAGGAAGACTTAAAGGCTCCGTTTCAAATCCATGGTCATATAGATGGCCCTGGTTAAATAAATTCAGTGGGTGACAAAACAAAACAAAATGACAGGAACATGAGAAACGGGCATGGGAGTTGACAAGGGTGGGAGGGAGTTGTCAGAAGAGCCAGGGATAAGAGTGAGAAAAAGTGCATTATATGTGTGTATAAAGTTGTCTGAGAAAAATTCATTCAATTATTGATGATAAAAAAAAAATCGCAGGCCCTAGGCTAGCCCTCCTGGAAGCTCTCATTCTGTCCAACCAGCAGACAGCCGAAGCCCACTGAGCTCCTTGTTACTTGAAAGAAATTTGAAAAAGTATCTACAAGTACCCTTTAGACCCGTGCCTTCCATGATCTTGACCACAGAGCTGTGTCCTCAGCAGACCCTGGGCAGTCTGCCCCGGAAACATGTATCTGCATCCTCTATGGCTTGTCCCACTCCCAAAGGCAGCTTCTTTCTCTTCCCTGGAGCTTCCAACAGCTGGGGGTTAAAAGCTGGGTCTAGGGACGTCTCCAGGACTAAGCAAGCCTAGGCCTGGTCCCACTGAGGCCAATGCCATGGTCCTGGTGCCACCTGCCTCACTTCCACATGGATCTGCTCACTTCCTCATACCCTTCCAGAACTCTGAACAGGGAGGCGGGAGGGAAGAAAAACGCATTTGTTGGTGACTCAGAGCTGATGTCAGTTCCCACCACAAGCTTGCCCATCCAGCCACAGAACCACAGAGGCCTATGGTTCTGACTCCTGACAGGAGGGGGCACCAGAGAGCTAATGCTCAGGGCCCTAGAGATAAAAGAACACTGTCATGTGAACCTTACCCGGTGTTCAGACAAGAGGGACTCTGGTAAAGCCACATGCAAATGGAGGTGCAAGGCTTCGAGCACAGGTCTCACCAACTCCAAAAGACCCTGCTCTCAAGAAATCATAAGTACATGAGGGCTAAATATAGCAAAGACTCTCTGGTCCCCAGATGCCCTGGAAGCGGAGAGGCTGGGATCTGTGGGTCCTGATGACTTCCTTTGAGACTATTAGTTCCTCAGGAGGGGGCAAGAATCACCACAACATGACTTTTCCCTTTCAGTTACTGCTGCCAATGAGTTGGCCTGCCGAGGCTTGGACCACCTGGAGGAAAAGATCCCAGCCCTTCAGTACCCCCCAGAAAAGGTGGGTCCTCCCGTTTCCCTGGTGCCTCCTATACTGTTGGGACCTCCTGTCAGAAAGGGTAACAGCCGATGCCCTGGCTGAGCAACTTTCTGTGCTCCTGGGATGCTGAGCACTCTCTTAGGCAGGTGGAGACCCCTCTTTCTATTCCTGGGTGGCCAGGTAGAGTCGGGGTGTCTGGGAGAGCAGTTGTATGCCCCGGATAAGTTCAAATAGACACTTTTCATGGTCCTCAAGGGGAAGGAAGGGTTAGCCCCTATGTGGCTCTTCCATAATTGCACATCCTTCTGATACTGTGACCCTGGGATCTGGGACTCCATGGGCTTGCACAGGGCTACTTGGTGACAACAGCTACCTAACATCTTGGGTCCCACTCAATGGGATCTCAAGATTCCACATATGGCCATGAGATCCAAGCCTTTATGAACCATGAGACCAAACAAGTCACTTCCCCCTGCTACACCTTTATCTATGTTATCCAGTGCTAGCTTTCAATAAGGCCTATGATCTCATCTGTTTTACTGACCAACCACCAATCTGTCCTACAAATCTCCCCTGCAGCCTGTTCTTACTAACAGCCACAGCACTGGCTTCATGGAGCCCCCTCAGGTAATCCTTGGTGATAGGCCTTGCTACCCACATTGTGCAAATGAGTAAACGCAGCCTGAGGTGGAGGCCACCAGAGGACAGGCCTGCCAATCACCTCCTCTTTAGTGCTCCAAACAAAATCAACTTGTCTGTGCCTCAGAGGAGCAACCAGGGGCTCAAGACAAAGAAAGCTAAGGCTAATTACTCCAGTATAAAACTTGTAGGAGGGCCAACCATATCTATCAGTGTGAACAATGTGCCCAGGGAAAGACAGAAGAGGGAGGGTAGGTCTTCAGAAGAGGAGTGCCTCTTGTGAATGAAGGGATCCGGATGGGTACCAGCCGGGGAGCCTTTGGGGCTGTCCTCGAAGGCTGGATCCTCACATAGTATGGAGAAACCAGGAGACCCAGGTGTAGGGGTTGATAGATTAATATAAGTTAGATTTAGTGAATATCTAATATCTAGGTTTCTGATACAGTCTCTTAATTTGGGGCATGAAGATCAACTTGGCTGTGAGCAATAAGCTTATCAAGCTTATGGATGAAGTTACGTAAAACGAGGGGAGTCTCTTTGGACTGAAAAACAAGGTTGAAGCCAGGTGAAACAAGGAAAGACTTTATGACCTGGCATTGTTTTCAGCTGCTAAGTGGGCAGAGCCCAAATTGAGCTGAAGCAGGTGGAACAAGGAGCGATCCTATTTAAGGACAAGTGGATGAGCCCCAAGAGAGAGCCGTATGTTACAGGCCCCCGAAGCCAGTCCTGCTGGAGAAAGTGCTGGTAGGCCAATGGCCAGATCTCCCTGAGGCAGAAGGAAGCTGGTGAGCAGAGAAAGCCTCAGCAAGACAGCAAAAGACCAAGGACTAAACCCTGTGGCTCAGCTTTTGCCTAGAGGGGTTTGACCTGTCCAAACAGCGGCCTGAACGGAACTGTGGCTGGCTTTAAAGACTGAGGCAGAGCGGCAGAGTTGCTGATACGAAGGAAGTAAGTTGGCCTACAGACAGCTGAGGTCTCCCCGAGAGAAGAAAGCCTCAAGCCTTATTTAAGGTGAGACTTCGATAGCCAATTTACCTTGACGAAACTGCGTCTGAGATATTCCAGAAAAAGGACTGCTAAGTGCGTTAAAGAGTCTACCCCAGAGACTGTGTTCCTGACGACTGAGGACCTGCCCCAGAGACTGTAACCTTATGAAAATAGTTGTAATAGTTATCAATAGGTTTAATGGTTAGGTCTTAGGGGTTGTAGGAATTTATATGTGTTGTAGGCATTCTTAGGGGTTGTAGGAATTTGTAGGAATAATAATAGTTAAGTGTATTTGTTAATAAATAAATGTTTAATAATTAAAAAGGTTGGGTACACCCAGGTACCTGACACAGCAAAGGTGGGGCCTTTTCTTTCCCACATATTCTTGCTCACCCCAGAGTCCTTTTTTTTTTTTAATTACTACGTATTTATTTTGACTCTTTGAGACAGGATCTCACACTGTAGCCCAGGCTGGTCTGGAGCTCACTATGTAGCCAAAGATAGCACCAAACTCATAGTGGTCCCTCTGTCCCAACCTCCAGTCCTTATATTACAAGTTTGTGCTCCCATGCCTGGTCCTGGGCCTTTAAATGGGGCCCTCCGGGGATCTGGGCTCAGGGCTGGTGAAGGGTTCCACATAGTTAACCATCTCCCAATATCCCTCAGATCGCTTCTGAGCTGAAAGGCACCATCTCTACCCGCCTTCGAAGTGCCAGGAACAGCATCAGTGTGCCCATCGCAAGCACGTCTGACAAGGTCCTGGGGGCCACTGTGGCAGGCTGTGAGCTCGCCTTCGGGATAGCCAAAGAGACCGCCGAGTATGCTGCCAACACCCGAGTTGGCCGGCTGGCGTCTGGAGGGGCTGATCTGGCTCTGGGCGGCATCGAGAAGGTGGTAGAGTTCCTCCTGCCACCAGACAAGGAGGAGTCAGGTACCTGCCCTTCAGACTGGCTGGCTACCCTGAGCACCAGCTGGACACTCAGCACCTGAGGATGAGTGGGAGGCTACAAGTCTTCTTGGCTCTGCTCTGGGATGGGGAATGCCCCTCAGAACCTTCAGGGGATTCCCAGTCCTTTAGTCTCCCCACTCCAAATATAAGCAAGAGAGTGAGCTTGGCTTTGGCTATCTCCAGTGGGGTCATGGTAGAAGTTAGGCAACTGTTTTTCAGCCTAAGGCCCATTTTCTTTCTTTCTTTTTCTTTCTCTCTTTCTTTCTTCAGAGTATGATGTGTATGAGTGAGTTTGTTTTTGTTTTTTTGTGTGTGTGTATGTTTTGACTGAATGTAGGTGTAAACACTATGTACACACACGTATATGTGCAAAAGCCAGAGGAGTGCATTAGATCCCCTGGAACTGGAATTATAGATGGTTGAGGACAAACATTTTTTTTTTTTTTTGGTTTTTTGAGACAGGGTTTCTCTGTGTAACAGCCCTGGCTGTCCTGGACTTGCTTTGTAGGTAGACCAGGCTGGCCGCAAACTCACAGAGATCCGCCTGCCTCTGCCTCCCGAGTCCTGGGATAAAAGGCATGCACCACCACTCCTGGCTGAAGACTACCACATTGGTGCTGAGAATTGAACTCAAGTCCTCTTCAAGAGTGACAGCTGCTCTTAACTGCTGAACCGCCTCCCCAGGGCCCTCACTCCCTCTTTGGTCTGTTTCCTCCCATATCTTTATCTAGCCCCTTCTTCTGGACGGCAGCGGACCCAGAAGGCTCCCAAGGCCAAACCCAGCCTTGTGAGGAGGGTCAGCACCCTGGCCAATACTCTTTCTAGACACACCATGCAGACCACAGCCTGGGCCCTGAAGCAGGGCCACTCTCTGGCCATGTGGATCCCAGGTGTGGCGCCCCTGGTGAGTGCACTGCCTAGCCCTGCTCTGTGGGTTTCCTGTTCCCTTCTGTATTGGGTTGGCTGGGAGTTTTGACATAAAGGCAGAAGGGGTCTTAAGAGGGCAGTGGGCTAGTTGTCCTAGGCGTGGAAGAAGAGAAAGGACACAAACTGAGGGGTAGTCCCGCCCCATCCACTCTTCTGTCTCCCCCATCCTCCTTTGAAGTCTTCCTGACTCCCGGCCTTTATGACCCCAAGTGAGTCTCTTAGGTGGGCCTCTCCACCCCCATTTGCTATTAAAACAGTAGAGATGTCACCCACAAACAAAAAAAAAATCATAAAACCTGTTAAGTAGACAAGAGTCCCACTAGCCTTCATCCCTCACTGTGCAGATTTTGTCTTCCCTTCTAGGGTTTCTGGCTTCCCCAGCACACCCAGGAAAAGCTGCTTCTCTGTTCATCTCAATGCAGTTAGACTGAATTTAAAGGGGGGGGGGTACTTAGTGAGAAAGTAAATTGAAAAAAAAGGGGGGGAAAGAACATTAAAGTCAAGTGTGTTGGTACATACTAATAATCTCCAAACTTGGGAGGCAAAGGCAGGAGGATTTCTTCACGTTTGAGACCAGTCTTGTCTATTGACCGAGCTCCAGACTATCCAGAGCAGTATGTTAAGACTTCATTTCAAAAGTCAACGGCCCAGCCAGGCAGTGGTGGCGCACGCCTTTAATCCCAGCACTTGGGAGGCAGAGGCAGGCGGATCTTTGTGAGTTCGAGGCCAGCCTGGTCTACAAAGCGAGTCCAGGACAGCCAGAGATATTCAGAGAAACCCTGTCTCGAAAAACCAAAAAAGAAAGAAAAAAAAAAAGTCAACGGCAAAAGATTCCCCAAACAAACAGAAAACCAATAACAAATTTTAAGAGCTAGAACATGGAGGTGGAGTCTGGACTGGGCTGTAGCTTGGTGGCAGAGTCCTTGCCTAGCGCACGTGAGGCCACATACCCACAGCGCTACAAAAACAGCCCAGAAGTCAGCAGGAAATAACTGCTTTTCAGTCATGAGGAAGGTCTTTTTACATTCATCCCCTTTTAAACTTTCATCAATTGATTTGTTTTTTTGAGATAAGGTCTCATTCTATAGTCCAGATTAGCCTTGAATTTGTGGCAGTCCTCCTGCCTCAACCTTCCAAGTGCTGGGATTACAAGTGTTTCCCATTATACCTGGATGTAAGTGGTTCTCTTTTTCAAATTTTGTTTTATTTATTATTACTCTGAGTGTTATCCCCCCTGACCCCTTCTGAGATATGGGTAGATGTATGTCATGATGGGACGTGTGCCAAAGTCAAAAGGCGGCTCTCAGGAGTTGGTTCTCTTAAGCAAGAAGGGTCACTGCAAGTTTAAAGGCTAGCCTGGTCTACATAGTGAGTTCCAACCACCCAGGGTTATATTGTGAGACCTTGTCTCCAAATAAATAAATACATGCATACATATATACATATATACATACATACATGCATACATGCATACATAAGCACAGAGGTTGTGGGTGTAGCTCAAGCTTTCTATGGAAGGTCCCTGGATTCCATCCAACACTAAAAAGGAAAGAGAATAGCCAAAATGAATGTGTGCCTGTAGAAGTCAGAAGGAGATCACAGACAGGGGAATACGGACTGAAGACACTTAGGAGAATCTTTTGGGGTGTGGAAATAGTTGCTATCTTGAACTGTTATAATTAATAGGGTGAGCTTACAAAATGTCATAGAGCTTTATGGTAACAGTGTGTGCCTTCAGTGATAAGCCATTACTAATTAAAATGCTGGGAGAGAGGCTAGCTAGATGGCTTAGTGGTTAAGAACACTTGCTCTTGCACAGCACCCAGGTTCAGTTCCCAGCACCTATATGGTGGCTCACAACCACCCAGAACTCCAGATCAAGGGAATTTGATGCTCTCTTCTGGCCTCCATGGGCACCAGGCACACAGGTGGTACATATAAAATGAAATAAATATTAAAGAAAAAAAGCCTGTAGGGCCAGTCCCTGCTCACCACCCCTACCCTGCTCCCGTGACAAGGACTTTACAGCCTAGAGGGGTCTGCTGAGCCACCTGTCTGTTGCTGTCTTCCCTCAGAGCAGCCTGGCCCAGTGGGGTGCATCAGCAGCTATGCAGGTGGTGTCGCGGCGGAAGAGTGAGGTGCAGGTACCCTGGCTGCACAAGTTAGCAGCCTCCCAGGATGAGAACCATGATGACCAGACAGACACAGAGGGAGAGGAGACAGATGACGAGGAGGAAGAAGAGGAATCAGAGGCTGAGGAGAACATGCTCAGAGAGGTGCTGAGAGAGTGAGCGCCCAAGGCCTCACACCCATGGTGGGGGAGTGAGAAGAAGAAGACAATAAACCCACAGCCAACAAAGTATTACTGTGTCACTCAGTGGACCCCACAATATCCATAAATGTAGGCAGGGTGGGGATTGTTGCTCCATTGTGCAGATGAAGAGTCTGGGGTTTAGAGAGAGGAAGTGACATGCACAAGGCCACTACCCACAGCTAGGGAGAGACCCAGGCCTAATTTTTTTACTTTTGTTTCTCCCTCTCCCTGTCTTTCTCTCTCTCTCTTTCTTCTTTTGATTTTGTGTCTACACTTCTTCTCCAGCTGGGGCTGGTGGTTAGGGAAAGGGTCAGAAGAGCTGATGTAGGGCAGGGACTAATCGTTCTCTGGCCCACAGGTAACAGCCCTGCCCAACCCGAGGGGCCTCCTGGGTGGTGTGGTACACACCATGCAGAAGACTCTCCGCAACACCATCTCAGCAGTGACATGGGCACCTGCGGCTGTGCTGGGCACGGTGGGAAGAATCCTGCACCTCACACCAGCCCAGGCTGTCTCCTCCACCAAAGGAAGGGCCATGTCCCTCTCCGATGCCCTGAAGGGTGTTACCGATAATGTGGTAGACACTGTGGTACACTATGTGCCGGTGAGTCCCTCCCCAGGGCCACCTTCCTTCTCCCAAGGTAGATTTGACTGAAGGAGATGGAGACTCTTCTCCAATCCCCGATGTTCAAAACCTTGTTACACTAGAATCTTTCCAAGCCCAGAGTACAGCTGTTCACAGCCCTGGCCTCAGGTCTCTCCCCTGCCTTGTGCCTCACACTGGATGATAGAGTCATTGCTCTGTGAGTCCCTAGTGGCTCCCAGAGGAAGGGCCTGGCAGGCTCACATTGTGCGATAGGCTGTGCATTCTAGGGACAGCTGCTAGCCCCAGGTCAATTCTATCATCAACAGGAAAAAAAGCCAAGGGACACTAACGCTGTCCTTTTGGGAATCCCTGAGACCCTCTCCAGTGTAAGTTAACAGGTTGAAGGAGAGTTCAGTGGAACAGAAGGTGACCCTATTGCTGACCAGGGAAAAGGCTACTCAATCATTGGCACCAAGAGTCATGCCAAGGGCCTGGCAGTCAGTTTATTTGTAGTTGACCCCAAACATATCCACTGTGGAAACTGGGACGGGTGGCACGTTTCAAGTAGGGGTACTCCCTCCACCACCAGAAGCGATCAGAGTCCTTGGAACCTCAGGGGTCTCCCGGATGCCCCCACATCCCAGTCTGTGCCCTTGTGATGGCCGCCCCCGGGGAAACTAAGCCAAAGGCCACAGAAAGGGCTGTCACTCCTAGGAGAGGGATTCCTAACAAGGGTGCCCTGCCCGGCTGTCAGCTTCCCAGGCTGTCCCTGATGGAGCCCGAGAGCGAATTCCGAGACATCGATAACCCGCCAGCAGAGGCTGAGCACAAGGGGTCCGGGTCGCGACCCTCCAGTCCGGAGTCCGCGCCGCGCCCGGGCCAGCGCCGCGGCAGCCTGCGCAACGTGCGGGGTCTCAGCGCGCCCTCCTGTCCCGGCCTGGACGACAAAACGGAGACCTCGGCCCGTCCCGGCTCCCTGGCTATGCCCAGAGAGAAGCCTGCGCGCCGGGTCAGCGACAGCTTCTTCCGGCCCAGCGTCATGGAACCCATCCTGGGTCGCGCGCAATACCGTCAGCTGCGTAAGAAGAGTTGAGCCACCGGCGCCCCTGCTCGCCCTGGCGCCACCCCACGGGAGGGCCGCGTGTCCCCACGGAAACAGAAACCTCCAAGTGGGCCTCTCTTTCAGGGTGGCCCCTGGGGAGCCCGAGCCACAACATCATTTCTAAAGCATCCTTTGGGGGCTTGACCACCACAGCCAGTTTTCAGCGGGCACCAGAGCAGCCATAGACTCTCATGGGCAGAGTCTCTCATGGCTTTTTTGTTTTAACTATAAAAGCAATAGCTTAATTGGATTTCTCATTTCTTTAGCAAAACTTGAGGCCAATTGACACATGACTGGATCTAAAATTCACATCCTTTCTCTGTGGACATGTATTTATTGCCAGTAAGTCAATAGATAGTTGGCAGTTTCTCTTATCTCTCTCCTCCCTCCATTCCTTTCTCTTTCCTCTTTCCCTTCTCCTCCTTCTCCTTCTCCTTCAACAATCTCTCCCCATGTAGCCCAGGTTGGTTCCATCTCCACTGCTAGGAGAGAATGTCCGGAATTCTCATTCTGAGACTCTTCGCTAGCCCTCGGCACACTGCTTTGAAAAGAACAACCAGGTGCCAAAGCCTTCGTGTGTTTATTTAGATGACAGTTCCAGTTTCAGAGTACCACACTTCCACTGCAGCACTCCTGCCTCCTGCCTGTGTGATCACTTTGGAATGTTGATACCCCAGATGTTGGGAAGCAGCAACGGTCACCTTTTGCTTAATATGGTTTATATTATATAGAGCACATATCCATAGTCACTGGTCATTGCAAGTCCCACTTTTGGAAATACCAATATTTGCTCAATCTAGAAATTTCATAAATATAACGTTCAAACATTGCAAAGTGTGTTTTCCTTTATTGATTTCTTGGTTCTCTTCCGTTAAAAACAACTACAGTTCAATGGATCCTTCCAGTTATATACTGTATTTGGGCAAACACACATGTATAAACCCCTACTTTTGCTTACACAAGCTGTGAATGGTGTCTTCCCTGGTTTTTTCAACTCTGCTCAACACACCAGTTTTAAAATGCTTACTACATTTAAAAAAATATTTATTTTACTTTGCGTGCATGAATGGTTTGATCACATATATATGGCTGTGTACCATTTGTGTGCCTGGTGCCCAGAGAGGTTAGAAGAGGACTTTGGATCCCTGGAACTGGACTTATAGATGGTGGTTAGCTGCCATATGGGTGCTGGGAATCAAACCTTGGTCCTGTGAAAGAGTAACAAGTGCTCTTAACCGCTGAGCTATCTCCCCAGCTCATCACCTATATATCCTATCCATTTTTTTTGTACCAGTATCAGAAACATACTTGCTCTTTTGAATAGTAATCCATAATATAAATTTCCTATGGATAGTTTCATGTATCTAGTTTCTTAATGATGACTTTTAGGTTTTTTCCTTTCTGCCTCCCTACTGTAACAGTAAGGCTGGGATGAAGCTCAGTGGTAGAACATATGCTTAACATTTGCAAATCTCTAGGTTTGATTCCCAGCAACACACACATACACACAGACACACAAAATCTTATGCATATATGTGGATATATATACATATATAGATAATTTGTAATTTGTAACCATGACATTCTTGATGAAATAATATAATTTGCAATATCGATAATTCCAAAGTAGCTTTCCAAAGGAAACTTTTATTCTGTTATTGTCACCTGTTGCTATAGAAATGCACACAAATCATGAGGACACATCTGTCATTTCTTTTAGATACCCATATAAACAACATATCCTATTGGAATCCCTCAGACCCATGAGTACCTTCTCGGCCCCTGCTATGTGGTACACTAATGTTGACCTGCCCCCCTCCCTAAGCTTTGGCAGACCTTTGTTGTAATGACTTCTATACCTTGAGTCATGATTTTGGAGTTTGGGGATGTCAAAAACAGGGACAGAGAGTGGACAGGGCCATACCCATGTGAGTATGACTAGTACACCCCTCGTAAAAACACACCACACTCACAAATGCCCTGGACTGTAGCAGGTGAGAACCTGGCAAGAGAGGTCCCTAGACACTGTATGCAGGACTGTGACCACAGAGCACAGGCCATGTCTGGCTCTATGTGCGGCTGCCAGAAAGTGACACCAGGCCCGGTGCACAGACAGGAATGCAGGCTTACCCTGGGCCTCCCTATCTGTTCTGGGCATTCCCACCCTGAACCTCCCCCATCTTCCCTGGATATCTCCTACCCATGTTGGACCTCCCTACCCACCCTGAGATTCCACCCGCAACACTGAAAGAAAGAAAAACAAATCTCTCTCTCTCTCTTTTTTTTTCTCTCTCTCTGTCACACACACACACACACACACACACACACACACACACACACACACACATCCTACTATATTTATTGAACATTTATACTTCCCCTTCTGTGAAATGACTGTCAAAACTTTTATTTTTCTCTGGGTAACTTATTCTCCTCATCCGTGCTTGGAATGTCTGTACTTTTTTCCAGATACTGATCACTCATCAGCTGCACAGGCCTCATGTATCTTCCTTTAACTTATGACTCATTTTTTCCCCTCGTGTGTTTTTAATGAGTGAGAGTCCTTTTTTTAAAAGAAAGTTTTAGTTTGAATTATGTGTATACATTTGTGTCTGTGTGAGTTTGTGCACGTGAGTGCAGTGTCCCAAGAAGCCAGAAGATGGTATCTGACCCCGTGCACCTGGAGTTGATTGTGAGCTAGGTGTTCTAGGAACTGAGCTAGGGCTCTTAGGCTCTGATTGAATGGATTGACTTAAATCGATCGATTCAATTTGATTTATTTAAATTTAGTCTAATGATCATTTTTTTCTTTATGGTTTGTAATTCCTAGTTATGACTTTAAAAGTATTCCTTACTACAAAGTCATCGGGATCTTGTAATGGGGCCTCAGACCTTACTAGGCCCCCACACCTTGGCGCAACTGACCCCAGGAAGGAAGCACCACTCAGGCCTTGGAACTCACCATGTAAAGAGCACCATCAACCAAAATGAGATCAAAGATCTAATCCATCAAATCCCGTAGTTCTGAGAAAGTCCCTAAAGGTGCTAACACATTGCTTTTTGGCTTCTGTAGTTGCTCTTCTGACTGTTAATGCTAACTAAGGTGTGTTGACCCAGGGTGTGTGTGTGTGTGTGTGTGTGTGTGTTTCGTTTGTTTGTTTTGTGTTTAAAAGCCCACCCTGTGAAAGGCTCAGGGCTGCACTCAGGTCCCGAACATCCTGGGTAGTCGATGGCTGCATAATAAAGACTTTCTATTGACTTAAACTTGTGTCTTCACTGGTGGATACCTCACAGAAATATCTCTTTCATTTCTCCAAATATTTTCATAATGATGTTTTCTACATTTGATTTTTTTTTTTTTTTTGGTTTTTCGAGACAGGGTTTCTCTGTGTAACCCTGGCTGTCCTGGACTCACTTTGTAGACCAGGCTGGCCTCGAACTCACAGAGATTCGACTGCCTCTGCCTCCCAAGTGCTGGGATTAAAGGCATGTGCCACCACTGCCTGGCCATTTGATTATTTTTTAAAGTATGATTTAAGTGGGGATTCAATTTTTCCATCCATGTGGAGAACTGACTGGAAATCTGTATGTTTCCCAACTGCTTCACACTGAAATTTCTTTATAACTCGATACTACAGGAGAATTAAGAGTTTCTCAGAGGTCAGCTGGGAATTCCTGACCTATTGCTGTCTGGTGCCTAGTCGGAGTCAATAGAGCAAGTTCTGCCTGATGCCTTGGGCAGCCTGACTTGCTGCCATTGATCAATAATCCTGTTATACAAGTCTAGCTTCTAGTGTATTCTGTCTGTTTCTGTAGGGTTGACAGAGTATCTGACTCACAATGGCTTCAGTTTTTATACCTGCTTAGCCATCCCCACATTGTCCATTGGCAAGAGTGTCCCTGCATTTTGCTTTTTCATGTAAGTAATAAAATCAGTTTGCCAGACTCCTATGGTCTTTTAGGACTATCACAACTTTCAAAGCATTTGAATGCTTCTTTATTCCCTTCCTTTTTCTTTCCTTCACTACCTCCCTCTTACACATCCTCTCTATCTTCCCTTCCCCTTCCCTTTTACCTCATCACTCTATTTCTCTTTCCTTCCTCTTCTCCCCTCTCCCTTTCTTTCTTGGTTCTTATATAGCCTAGGCTGGCCTCAAACTCCTGATTCATTTCCCTCATCTTCCCAGTTCTGGGATTACAGGCATGAACCACCACACCTAACAACATCTAAATTTTCTGACCACACACACAAAAAAATTCAGTTCTTGACCTACTATGTGGAACCATCTATTTTGAATTGAGGGTGATGATAAAGACCATAGGATAAGCTTACCAGATTGTCCCATGTGGGTATTGGTGGCAGACATGAGAGCATTACCTGGCCACTGGTAAGGGTTAGGAAAAGGTTACCTCTTTGTTAAGTCACGAATTAATATTGGCAGTTCCAGTGAGTCTAACACCACGGAATTCTACAATTTTACTGTAACACTAACAGCTTTAGTGTTACTTTATAAGTTAATGACTATAATTGCTATTATAATTATAGTCATAACTCCTCCGGAAAAATGTGATGTTTCATCAGTCACTCTCACCTTCTGTGATGTTTATGCAGATTTAGTGTCTGGCTTCTTCACATTCAGAGTCTATATGAATCCCTTCGGTTGCCTCCAAGGCTGCAACTGGCTAGATAGAGTATTTGGGACCGGCAGTGCAATTCTACGGCATGCAAGAGAACACTCTAGTTGTGCCTCCATTTCTCCGTTGCTGTATCTCCTTCGCTGAAGGGTCTTTTGGCAGCTCCCATGCATCGATCGGCTCCTGTGCATCTAACAGAGAGCGGTCTGGTGTTCTCCTGGTAGCCCTTCCTCGTACGGGAATCAGCTAGGCACCTGTTCCTGTTCAAAAAGTCTAGGCTATGGCCGTGGATGGCTTCTTGGTGCCCACGTCATCTCCTGAGGTCCCGCAGGGCCATCGCCTTGCCAGTGATTGGCTCAGGGATGAACAGACCTAACCATGTGACATACAAGGTGTGAAGGAAAGAGCACAGGGACAGATTGCTTGGTCCTACGAGCACCCCACACCCGCGGTGCTTCTTCCTCTGGGTGTTTAGTGTCTGCAGATGACAGTGGATCATACATGTGGAAGAGCAGGTCCCTGGCTGTTGCCACTGACTCACGTGCTTGGGACCCCCTCCTCACTTATCTTTCCAGTGAGACACTGCATGGCCTTATTGTTCCCATGATTTCAGGCTGTGTTTCTACTGTTTGGTGCTGAGGGTTTTCTCATAGAGATCTGGGAAAGGTGGCAATTTCTGCAGCCTTTAATTATGCTGCCCGTCTATAACAGGCAATCACCTGTATACAGACTACATTAAAATTTGCTGCTATATTAAAGTTTTCTTTAGTCTTGTTTTAAGTGATAAATGTGTATTCTGAGATGGTGGTTGTTATTTGTGGTACTTGGGATGGAAGCCAAGGTCTCCCGCATGCTATGGGAAAGCCCTACTACTCTCCCAGTCCGGTTTGCAGATGTGTGTGTGTGTGTGTGTGTGTGTGTGTGTGTGTGTGTGTGTGTTTATACAGAAGCTCCAACGCCCCTGTAGCCCAGGATGCAGTTGAACTCCTCAGTGTTCCCCTGCCCTAGAATTCCCACAGGGACTACAGGCATGTGCCACTCATCCCAGCTTGGATTCCAGATTTGGATTAAAAATTCAACAATGCACGGTGTTTCCAGTGGGAACAATCCCTCTGAAGTCTCAGAGATGTACACCCGGCATCGACATCACCTCTCTGGATGACAAGCGTCCCTTGACACTGGCTCTAAAATGTAATTTAATCTCAGAAATCCTAAAATGTGATAAAGTTAGGTTTAGAATTGAAGGCGGCTTTGTTGTTGTTTCGTTTTTGTGTTTAATGAGGATTACGGCTTAACGCTGGGACCAGAAAGAAAGGAGTGGGTCTCTGAGAGAGGGACAATGTGTGGTGTCGATTTCGCAGACATGGAGAGAAGCCACCGGCTGCTTTTCGAGGCCCGCCCCTCCCCTCCCCCAGAGAAGGGCCTGCCCCGCCCTGTCTGCGGACTGACTTGGAGGCGCCCTGCTAGCGCCTCCGCCCCCGAGCGCCGGGACAGGCGGAGTTGCGGGTGAAGGGAGGGATGTTTGGGGGGGCGGGGGTCCCGGTGACGGCATCGGAGCGCGCCGCGTCGGGGCGCCGAGCTCGACTGCGCGTCCCGGGACTGCGCTCGCACCCTGGCAGGTGGGTGTGGGTCAGGAGTGGGTGGGGGCGAGGCTAGACGCACGGGGATGGCGTCTGAGCAGCCCCCCATCCGCGCTCCCCAGCCTGCCGGGAGCTTTTCACTGGGCGGGCCTGGCCGGTGGTGCAGCCTCAGAGGGTTCACGTTTGTAATCTTGCAAACTTTCCGGGAGGGCCTGTTCCCAGCAGCCGACCGAGCGGGTGGAGTTGTCAGGGAGCATTGGTGGTGGGCACGGAGAAGCCAGGATCACACAAAGCTCAAGTCTGCTACCTGGGGATTGGAGTGCCGCCAGGCAGTGTCACCGCTGTGTACCCAGGCTCCGGCACCTAGCCGGGACCGAATGAATGAGCGGTTATACACGCAGAGACGCTGAACAGTAAATGCTAAAACAACAAAGTGCAGTATGGGGTACTGGGGACTGAGGAATGTGATAAGGAAGGAGGACGGAGACGGGGGTGGGGGGGCATCACGGATTACTGAGTAATGTTGCACCCTGTGCTGGGTGCCGGTGGTAGAGCTTGAAATAGACAAAGAGGGTTCTTGCTTTCCATCGGGAAGGCGAATCTGGCAGTTAACATCTGTGTGGTCAGTGTCTGATGTGGGCCGCACAAAGGGCTGTCTGTGGTGGTAGTGGGCACAGAGCAGAGCAGCTTCCCTGGCCTTGGGTAGAAGTTGGGCCCAGCCCAACTTCTCGGCAGGGAGACCGAGACTCAGAAAGATGGCTGGCCAAAGTCATCCCTTCAGGATGTCAGTAGCAAGACTGGGTTTGGCAGCATGATAGGGAGTACCTGATAATCTTGAGGGATATTTAGGAGATGGAATTGACAGAGCTTAGCGATGGGACCATGATCTTGAAGGATCTGTTGACTTCTTTGAACAGGTGTCAAGCAGTTTCAGGGATGGACAATGGCAGAGACCGTGAGAAGCCCTGTAGGTATTAGGGGGAAAGAGTGTGCTACCTCCTTGTGTGTGATTCTAGATTCGGTCACGGGAGAAGGGGTCAGCTGGAACACAACACTTGGGGTATCAAGTGGTGGGGCCTTTTTTTGGCCAGTGGTGGAAGTCAAGAAAAGTTACTCAGTAAGATGGTGTTGTGGTTTGTACGGCAGTTGGGTACTAGGTTGGACAGATGCTCTGAACTTTGACTGACCCTCCCCTAGCCTCCCCAAAGTTTAGAGCTTTGTGGTCTGGCTCTGCAGTACAGGTCCTAAATGGCAAGGGCCTTTCCTTTTCTTTGCAGGGACCAGAGCTGCCCTCCTTCAACATGGGACTGGAGGCCCAGAGACCTTCTGGGGCTGAGGAAGCCCCAGTCAGGGTGGCCCTTCGAGTTCGCCCACTGCTGCCCAAGGAACTGCTGCACGGTCATCAGAGTTGCTTGCAGGTGGAGCCTGAGCATAGTCGAATCACCCTGGGACGTAACCGCCACTTTGGATTCCATGTGGTACTGGGAGAGGACACTGGACAAGAGGCTGTGTACCAGGCTTGCGTACAGCCCCTTCTCGAGGCTTTCTTTGAGGGCTTCAATGCCACCGTCTTTGCCTATGGTCAGACAGGCTCTGGGAAGACGTATACCATGGGGGAGGCCAGTGTGGGTGAGTGACCCTGATTGTGCTCCTTTGACCACTATGAGAGGCCTCAAGGTCTTCCTGAATTTGTTTGTTTGGTTTGGTTTTGGTTTTGAGACAGGGTTTCTCTGTATGGCCCTTGGCTGTCCTTGGAACTCACTCTGTAGAGCAGACTGGCCTAGAACTCAGAGATCCGCCTGCCTCTGGCAGTCTTCCTGATTTTGTGCACCACTCCTCAACCTCCAACCCCCCCCCCGCTCCACCCCACCCCCACCCCTTGCCTTAGCAAGGATGCTGAGAATGGAGTGCAGATTTCCTAGCCAGGGATCAGCACTCCATGGTGTGACATGGGGCCAGCCATGTCAGCTGGCTGGAAAAGGCAGGAAGAGAGGTTTGAGGGTGAATGACTTTCTCAAGATGAGTCAAGATGGGTTTGGAATCATAGCAAGGGAAGGCCAAGGCAAGTTGGTGTGTCTCAGGATGTCACCAAGGGCTAGGAATCCATGTTCCAGTCGGAGAAGTTGAGATTGGAGCCTCTGCATCTGGGGAAGACTCTTCCGGCCAATTCCAATGGAAGGACTTGCCCCCTTTTAAGTAACATGAACTATTTTCTCTTAGTTACTGTTGTAGTGCACTGGGGTTGCTATAACAACACTATGCTGGCAGCTTGTAAGCAGAAACTGATTTCTCACCATTCTGGAGGCTCCAAAGCCAAGGTGTCAGCAAAACTAAGGGCGATAGATGGTTTCCATATAACCTGACATGGCATCCTCTTCATGGAAGGGTCTTGCTGTATCTGAGGCTGGCCTGAGATTCACTGTGTAGTCCAAGGTGGAGCTCAAACTTTTAATTGTCTACTTCAATTTTCTCAAGTGCTAGGGTAGTAGACATGTACTACCATACCTGGCTTAAGCCTTTTTATTTCTTTTCATGTGTATGCGTGTATGTATGTATGTGCACTACACATATGCTTGGGTGACTTAAGAGGCCAGAACAGGGCATCAGATCCCCTGGAGCTACAGATGGTTGTGAGCCACTGTGTGGGTGCTGGAGACAAAACCTTGGCTTTCTGGAAAAGCAGTAAGTGGCCTTAAACCTTCAGCAGCCTCTCTAGTCCCACAGACTTTTTTTTTTTTTTTTTTTTTTTACTCATTTCATTCATGAGGGTTCCAACTCATGAGGTAGTCACCCTATTTCCTAATATTATCACAATAGGGGTAAGGATTTTAACACATGAGTTTTGGAGAAACATAAGCAGACCATAGCAATTACAAAGGCATACTTGTGTATTGTAGAAAATTAAGAAAATACATGCACAAAATAGCATGCTTGATAATCACCTTTCTGAACATTCTAGTTTCTCTTTGAAAATGATTATACTTTATACTTTAAGCATGAAAATTTTTTTGTCTTTTGACACAGACTTTCTCTGTGTAGTCCTGGCTATTCTGGAACTCACTCTGTAGACCAGGCTGGGGTCAGAGACCCACCTGTCTCTGCCTCCTAAGTGTGGGATCAAAGGTGTGAGTCACCATGCCCAGATAAACATGACATTATACTCACTCTTTTCTATCCCATTTTATTTTCTTAATAATATGCCATAGGGCTGAGGTTGTGTGTAGCTCATTGGTAGAGTTGCTGTCATTCTTGAGGTCATGAGTTTGATCCTCAACACACAGACATACACAGATACACACACAAATGAAGAATATTTAGTGATAAATGTTCATGATTTATGCACCACTACACCTGGCAGCATCTGAATTTTCCTGGCCATAAAATATTATATTAGTTCTTGACCTATTATTGGAACCATCTACTTTGAATTGGGGATACTGATAATCGTCATCTATATGATATGTATGATGAGGAACATTTATCATTATTCTTCAGGTGTGTATGTTGCTGTGTACTGAATTTGGGGTCTCACATGTTAGGCAATCAAGTGCTCTACCACTAGGCTGCACCCCTAGTCTTTCAGTCTCCTTGTTTCTTAGTATCTTAGTAACTTCCTGGAATTGTGCTGTAGATATATTTAAGCAAACTTCCTATGGGATCTGACAGGGTTTCTCTGAATATCTCTGGCTGTCCTGGACTCGCTTTGTAGACCAGGCTGGCCTCGAACTCACAAAGATCCGCCTGCCTCTGCCTCCCAAGTGCTGGGATTAAAGGTGTGCGCCACCACCGCCCGGCTTCCTATGGGATCTTAAGATCAACACTCTACTTGAAACAGGTTAAGATGCACTTTAGTGAGCTGTGCATGGGCCATGGTAGTGACTTACCTGTCCCAGGGAGTAATCAAGCCCTGGGTATCTGGGAATCTGTTGGGAATGCTGTAAGGAGGGTGAGAGTGGTTGTTTAAACCATGAGAGGTTGGTTGACTTCTCTACTTCTGCTCAGCCATCCTGGTGCATGGCCTAGCAGAGCTGCCTCTCCTTCTTGGCCTCTGTCGTTGTCTTCTCCATGCTACAGCCCTATTCTCAAGCTGGTGGAATGTAGAATTCTTGGGCAGGTTCAGTGGGAGACTCTGTGGTATCTCCCTAGCCTCCCTGCATGAAGATGAACAGGGCATCATCCCAAGGGCCATGGCTGAAGCCTTCAAGCTCATTGATGAGAATGACCTATTGGACTGCCTGGTGCATGTATCCTACCTGGAACTGTACAAGGAAGAGTTCCGAGATCTGCTAGAAATGGGCACTGCCAGCCGGGACATCCAGCTTCGGGAAGATGACCGGGGAAATGTTGGTGAGAAATCTTGGGGATCCTCCAGTAACTAAGAGTGAGGGAGGCCTTTGGAAAAGGAAAGCCTGGATCTGGTCAGAGGGTGGGCTGGTTTACCTGCCTGGGAGAGACGCTCCCTCAAGGGAAATCCAGGCCCTGGATGCTTTTGTCTCCTGTCTCCAGTGAGTTCAGTATTATGCTTCTGTGTCCACAGTGAGAAGCATTAAGGTAAATGTGGGAAAGCTGGGACCCTGGGCATCGGTGGGTGCTTCTGGGTGAGGAAGAGCAGGTAGGAGTGCTGGATTGCTTTGCTTGTCTTCTAGCTCTGTAGGGGAGCCGCTCACAGTCTTCTGTTTCCACAGTACTGTGTGGGGTGAAGGAAGTGGACGTGGAAGGCCTGGATGAGGTGCTGAGCCTCCTGGAGATGGGCAACGCAGCGCGGCACACAGGCGCCACACACTTCAACCGCCTCTCCAGCCGCTCACACACGGTCTTCACTGTGACCCTGGAGCAGCGGGGGCGGGCTCCTAGCCGCTTGCCTCGACCCGCCGCCGGACACCTGCTGGTCTCCAAATTCCACTTCGTGGACCTGGCAGGCTCCGAGAGGGTTCTCAAGACCGGCAGCACCGGCGAACGGCTCAAAGAGAGCATCCAGATTAACAGCACCCTGCTGGCGCTGGGCAATGTCATCAGCGCTCTGGGGGACCCCCAGCGCCGCGGCAGCCACATCCCCTACCGCGACTCCAAGATCACCCGGTGAGCTGGTCCATCTCTTTGGGCTCCGGTGGGGTCATGGGGAGCCCCCCCCCCCCAGAAGGGTGGCTTTGGTCCCAGGTCAGAACTCACAAGAACCAAGGCACTGACGCTCATCGTCCTCGCGCTCGCAGGATCCTCAAAGACTCTCTGGGAGGGAATGCCAAGACGGTGATGATCGCCTGCGTCAGCCCCTCCTCCTCCGACTTCGACGAGACTCTCAACACTCTCAACTACGCCAGCCGTGCCCAGAACATCCGCAATCGCGCCATAGTCAACTGGAGGCCGGAGGCTGAGCGCGCCTCCGACGAACAGGCGGCTGGCGCGCGTGGGCCTCCGCGACACCGCTCGGAGACGCGCATCATCCACCGCGGCCGGCGCGCGCCGGGCCCCGCACTGGGCTCCGGGACCGCCGCTGCGGGCCTGGGCGCCGAGTGCGCGCGCTGCCGGGCCCGCACCAGCGCCGCCTACAGCCTCCTGCGAGAGCTGCAGGCCGAGCCGGGGCTGCCGGGCGCCGCTGCCCGCAAAGTGCGGGACTGGCTGTGCGCGGTGGAGGGCGAGCGCAGCGCCCTAAGCTCCGCCTCCGGGCCCGACAGTGGCATCGAGAGCGCTCCAGCAGAGGACCAGACGGCACAGGGGACCAGCGGAAGAAAGGTGGCCCTGGGGTGGGGATCGAGGGAAGAGGGTTTTATGTCAGACACTCGCCTGTCACTTCTGGTGACTAAGGTTACTTCCTTAACTTTCCTTAGCCTCTGGGTCTGTTAAGTAAGGGTTTTGTCAGATCAGAAGCTGTAATAGGTCCTAAGCACACTGGTAAAGATGGAGGTGTTCTTAGTAATAGTAATAACATTAATAAAAATGTGCCGGACATGGTGGTGCATGCTTTTAATCCTAGCGTTTGGGAGGCAGAGGCTGGCTGATCTCCGAGTTTGTGGCGAGTCTGGTCTACAGAGCGAGTTCAAGGACAGCCAGGGCTACACAGAGAAACCCTGTCTAGAAAAACCATAAATAAATAAGAACGTGATCTGTGGGAATAGCGACCATATCATAATTCCAACCTGGTAAATGTGGAAACATCAGGATCATGAGTTCCAGGCTAGCCTGTGCTACATAGCAATACCCCAACTCAAAACTAAAGTAATATTAGTGATATGTAAATTTTATTTTGCTCTTTTGTTTTTTCAGACCGGGTTTCCCTTGTAGCCCTGGTTGTCCTGGAACTTGCTCTGTAGAACAGGCTGGCCTGGAACTCAGAGATCAGCCTGCCTCTGCCTCCAGAGTACAGGGATTAAAGGCTTGAGCCACCAGAGGCCTCTACCTATATAACCCAGAAATCTCGGAGGCTAACTCTCTCTACCTCTCCCCCTCTGGCTCCTTCCCTCGCTCTCCTCTTCTCTCCCCTCTCTGCCTCCTCCTCCCCCCAACTCTGTCCCTCTCCTCTTTATCTCTCTCTCTCTGCATGCTGTTTCTCATTCCCTCAGCTATCCAATAAACCTGCCTTTATATAACTTAATTTGGCCTGGATTGGATCATTTCGCACAGTGTAAAATACACTGTTATTTTTTAAAATATTCTAGACTTATGATCTGCTAACATAACATGGATTCCTGTTTTATCAAATGTAAGTATCCATGTAAGGCCTGGATATGTAAATTTTAAATCATTGTTAATAATGGCGGGACATGGCCCAAATGGCTTGCAGAAGGAACCTAAGGCTGGATGGGGCCAGGAGCACCCATTGCAAGGCAGATCTTGAAACAAAATGTAGAATAGGACTGAGTAAGCTGGGGGCAGGGCAGAGAAAGAGTTGGGGTGTCCCATTACCTTGCCAGGCCTCACCCCAACACCTTTCTTTCTCTTTGTCTGTCAGGGAGATGAGGGGGCCCAGCAGCTGCTGATCCTGCAGAGCCAGGTGGCCAAGTTAGAGGAGGAGAACCGAGACTTTCTGGCCGCTTTGGAGGATGCCATGGAGCAGTACAAGCTGCAGGTAGGATGCTTCTTCTGCAGACCAGGAAGGCTTTCCGAAGCAGGGTGGGTGAGTTTTCCAGAATGGAAGGCAGTTAGTGTGGATGGAGAACTAGGGCAGGGGTAGCCGGTGGAGGGCTATGTAGAGATGTGTGGTGCCCTGGCATGAGCAGAATTATGGGGGTGAGCAGTGAAGGAAGTGAACTGACAGCCATACCTGGCCCATGTGCTTTGCATAGGTGAACATTTGGCTGGAGCTGGCATCTGGGGGCAGCAGGATTCCACTTGGAAGCCTGCTGACAAGATCGGCATTATACTGGGCTTTCTGGTGTGTGTGTGGGGGGGGGGGTAGGAGGTGTGGCATGCTCTCAGATTCCTTCTTCAGTTTCTTGTACTTAACGATGGTCAGCAAACATCCTCACCCTTGGCATTCATGTCCCCATTAGTGCCTGGACCATATTTTGCAGAGTGACCGCCTGCGGGAGCAGCAGGAAGAGATGGTGGAACTTCGGCTACGACTAGAGCTGGTGCGGCCTGGGTGGGGAGCACCTGGGCTCCTGCAGGGCTTGCCTCCCAGCTCTTTTGTGCCGCGACCTCACACAGCTCCCCTGAGGGGTGCCCACACTCACATGCTGGGCATGATGCCCCCTGCTTGTCTTCCTGGAGAAGAAGTTAGCTCTGAGCAGGTAAGGCTGCTGTAGCTTGGGGCAGGGCCAGAGGAACACTGAGCCAATGTGTCCCTTGTTCATGTCTCCATGGGACTAGCTGTGAGATAGAAGATTCCTATTTCAGGTGTCCCTAGAGAAAGGGCCCAAATATGAGAAGCTGTGGGGCCTCTCAGAAGTGTCCAGAGCCAGTGAGCATCTTAAGGCAGCTGGAGATTGCTTGGAGTGGGGGTGTCACCGGTGACAAGGTGGCACCCTTGCACACCTGAGGATGGAGCTCTTCACATACTGTCTGGGGGTGGCTCTCTGCTCACTGTTCCACAAGCTCTGCTCTGTCTCCCCAAGACTTGGTCCTTTCCCTGCAGGTTGTGCAGCTTGGGGTCACTGGACAAAGCTGAGTCCTGTGTAGCTTTAGACTTTAGTTCATCCTAGCTCTGCAGCTACAAAGGGCTTGGGTTGGGTGGGAGTATGCCATGCACCCATCATCCTGGCAGGGTGTCAATGGTGAGAAGGTACGTGGGTGCACATGAGCACCCTCCTCAGGTGACAACCTAGAAAGGGCAGGTTGTCACCTGAGGAGAACCAGATGCCAGGGGATCACATCCTTCCCGGGGGGTGAGAATACTTCCCAGTGTGTCCCTTGACAGATGTTGAGGGTGAAGATGGGGTGGAGGAAGTTGAGAAGAGGAGGGTGAGCGGGGCCTGACACACTTTAGCAGCAGCCTTGGGAAATGGCTTGGAGGATGACCTGAAGACATTCTCATCGTGAGCCCCTAATGCCCGCCTCGCAGGTGACAAATGGCAGGGAAGTCAAAGTGGAAGTGATGGCTCAGGTGGACAAGCTGGGAAGTGGCTCTTCCACTGCATCAGGGGACGAAGGGGAGGAGGGGGAAGAAGAAGAAGAGGAGCCACCCAGGCGGACCTTATACTTGCGCAGGTGAGGGAGACCCAATGTGTTGGACTCACAGGACAAGCTCAGGCCTGATCTAGGCTGTAGGAGCGTTCTCCCAGCAGTAGTATGGAGGCCTCTCACTTCTCAGGATGCTCTTGCCTGTCTCATAGTCACCAGCCCTTGGGGGTCTGTGGGCTCTAAGGGGGAAGGTTTCACTGGGTGACTGTCATAGGAATTGCTCAGACTTCCCTTCCAGTGCTCAGTTTCCAAGGTAAGCCTTGGTACCTATAGCTTCTTGGCATCCTTTAAGCTCTGCTCCTGGCTTCCGTCCCATCTCTGTCCTGGGTCACATTGGTCTTGGGGGTGTGGAAGGCCCCGAGGCCTCTCTTCTTCCCTCCAAGCCCAAGAGGTGTCTAGCCTGGGTAAGGGGCTGGGGAATGGTACTGACCCCCGCCCCGGCCTTCCAGAAATGGGATCAGCAACTGGAGTCAGAGGGCAGGGGTGCGTCCAGGGAGCCCACCTGACAGGAAGGGCCCAGAGGTCTGCTTAGACGAGCCAGCTGCCACCATCCCAGGTCCACAAGGTAAGCTGGCTTGGGAGTACCCCAGGAGCCCCTCCACCCCTCTCCTCTGCCTCCTCCACTCTCACTCAGGCTGCTGATCCTGACAGTATGTGTGTTATAGCAGTCGGTGGTGGAAAGTTCCCAGTTCAGCCCCACCAGGCCCCAGCTGCCTTGGCCTCTGAGTGGCGACTGGCCCAGGCCCAGCAGAAGATCAGGGAACTAGCCATCAATATCCGCATGAAGGAGGAGCTCATTGGTGAACTGGTCCGCACAGGTCAGTGGTGGCATTGGGGTGGGCTCCTCCTCAGGATGGTCTCCAGCTTGGCATTCTTCCTATTCTGCTTTGGGAAGGGTTCAGCTGTGTCCAGCATAGCAGCACAGGCCCTGGTCCGAGACATAGCTCGGCCTCTAGCAGTGTGACCTTCAGCAAGTTATTATCATAACTCCTGTCTGTTTCCTCTTGTCTGAAGGGAATAGTACTGTACCTTTCATGGGATGGCTATGAGGTGAAATGAGTTAATACTGGTGGCATGCTTAGAATACCCCCCCAGTAACGATGCTTCTTATTTGCTGCCTCTGCCGCATTGGCGGGGTTGTGCTGGGACTGGTAACTCTCCGCCCAAGTCACAGTGTGAATGAGAACCCAGCATCCCCAGACTGTGACACATGATGCTGGCAGTGAGCGGAGGAACTGGGGACAGCTTTAACGGTGGCATGTGTGTGTGCCACAGTGCACATGTGGAGGTCAGAGGGGAACTAACAGGAGTCAGTTTTCTAATGCCACCATGGGGCCTGGGGATCGAACTTAGGTCATTAGGCTTGGTGTTAGAGGTGCCTTTACCCACTGGGCCATCCTGCCTGCCTGTTTAAATGTCTTTAATAGCTGTGAATTTATTTGAAATCTATTCTTCAAACTTTCAAATAGATGGTTATAAGGAAAGAATAGTACAGAGGTCATTATCCAGAGTTAGCAGTCACTAAGAACACCCACCTTGATCTCTGCACCCATTTCTCTTTGTATATTTTGAGGTGAATCCCAGCTACTGTATCCTTACATTTGTCTACTTCTAATGATCTCTCAAACAAACAAACAGTTGGACATTTTCCTGCCTAACCACCATGACCTTGTTGTTTTCTTGATTTTGTTTGAGATGGTTTCATATAGCCTAGGTTGGCCTTAAAGGCACTGTGTAAGCTGGGTGTTGGTGGCGCATGCCTTTAATCCCAGCACTCAGGAGGCAGAGGCAAGCGGATCTCTGGGAGTTCGAGGCCACCCTGGTCTACAAAGTGAGTCCAGGACAGCCAGGCTGTTACACAGAGAAACCCTGTCTCGAAAAACCAAAAAAAAAAAAAAGGCACTGTGTAGCCAACTCTGGCTTCGAACTCTTGACCCTCCTGGCTCCATTTCCCGATTGGTGGGATTATAGGCACACATGGGCTTGTTCTTATGGTGCTCAATGCTGGGGGTGTGAAACTGCAGATTCTCCTCTGAATGTTAGAAACTCCTGTTCTCTTAGTACCCAGAGCGTAAGCACTGTCCTTGATGACCCAGCAGTGTTGTTTAGCCTCCTTGGCTTGAGTCAGCCTCACATACCTGGGTCCTGCCTATGGTCAGTTGGCTTCATAGGCCTCTGAGGTCTCCCTTCTTTCAACTGTTGAGACATCCTTCCAGGGTTTGTCTTCCCTTCAGTGGTGTTTGGGTTTTCCCTCTGCTCTTCATATTTCTTGCAGATTGAAGCTAATAATATATACAGGTTCAGGGTATATATTGATTTTTTTTTCATGTGTTAGGTAAAGATAAAATTTGAGAATTTGGGTTACTCCTGTGGGCAAAGCTCACTTAAAAAATGAATAGGGGGCTGGGAATAGTGGTGCATGTATTTAATCCCAGTACTCAGGAAGCAGAGGCAGGCAGATCTCTGAGTTCAAGGCCAGCCAGGACTAAAAGCAGGGTGGGGTGGGGGTAATTGAGTGAGTGGATTTGAGAAGATGATTGGGTCAAGTCTTGGCAAAACCCCACGCAGTGTTGCAGACTGATAGGCCCTGGGAAACAGAACTTTGAGAGGAGGAACAGTGACCTTCATGTGGGAGGGGTCTGGTTGTGTCACTGTGGCCCCGCTTTCTTCCAGGGAAGGCAGCCCAAGCCCTGAACCGCCAGCATAGTCAGCGTATCCGGGAGCTGGAGCAGGAGGCCGAGCGTGTGCGGGCAGAGCTGTGTGAAGGGCAGAGGCAGCTTCGTGAGCTGGAGGGCAGGGAGCCCCAGGATGCCAGCGAGAGGTTCAGGCTTCAGGAATTCCGCAAGAGAGTGGCAGCAGCCCAAAGCCAGGTGCAGGTCAGTGTTGGGGTGCCCCAGCTGGAGTCCCTAGAAACAGGGCTGTGGGTTTGGAATCTGTGTGTACTCAGATCCTCCCATTCAGCCCTAGCTGGTGGCAGTCACTCCTGGCCTCTGGGCCAGCGTCATAGGTAAGTAAGCTGGGGTCAGCTTAGCTTTCAACACAGCGGGAATAGAGGTGACTGCTGCCTGATGACCAGTGGAAGGCAGACGTCTAAAGAAACTCCTTCGGCCCACAGCACCTCCCGCACACATCCACAATTCCAGCTTGCTCTTCACTTACCTTCCATCCCATCCTTCTCTCCTGCCTGTCAGTGTGTGAGTCCACCTCACTAATTTAGCTTTCTCTCTTTTTTGTCCTGGGAATGAGACTTAAGGCCTTGAGAGTACTAGGAAAGTGCCCACGCTGAGCACCATCCCCAAGGCCTGGTTTAGCCTTGAGTGATCACCTGCCTGTGTGTGCCCACCCTCCATGCCCTTGAGCAGTTCGTATTAGTTTGCTGGTGCTGCTAGAGCAGGATTCCACAGGTGGGAGGGGCGCCGACACGGCAGTGCTCCGCCTCTCATGCTGGAGACTGGATATCCAAGCTCAAGATGTGCACAGCTCTGGCTTTCCTGAGGTCTCCCAAGGCTTGTGGATGTCTTCCCTCTGTGTGTGTGTGTGCCTGTGCACCTGCATTCTTGTGTTTTCCCTCTTTTACAGGATGCCTATATACTAGGATAGGGTCACCATGAGAGCTCCACTTAAGGCTTCTTTAAAAGCCACTTCATCACGAATTGCAGTCACATTCAGGTGTGGGGTTAGGAGTGCGGGGGAAGGCAGTTCAGCCCGTAACCCTGTCCAACCTAGCTTTTACCTCCATGTGATCTCAGCTGGCTCTCCGCCTGCGCATCTGCCCTTCTGTCCACTCTCCTCCTCCCTTTCTTAGTTCCAGTCCAAGAGATGATCTGGGAGAACGGTTGAGAATATGGGCTGTGGAGCCTGACTGGCAAAACGACTCTGTCTCTTTTTGTTTGTTTTCCTTAAGACTTATTTATTTTTAATGTATGTGACTATTTTGCCTGAATGAATGTTATGTGCCACACATGTGTGCTTGTACCTGTGGAGGCCAGAAGAGGGCATCAGATCCTCTGGAACTGGAGTTATTGCTGGCTGTGAGCCCATGTAGGTGCTGGGAACCCAACCCAGGTCCTTGGGAAGAGCAGCAAGTGCTCTTAACTACTGAGCCATCTTCCCGGCCTCTAGCTGTGGGTTCTTGATAAACTTCCCTAACCTCTCTGTGCCTGTTTCCTAATCTGTAAAGTGGGACTAATGGTCATATTAATTTTTTTCATTACATTTTCCTTATTTTTTTTTTTTTTTGGTGTATGTGTCTATATGTAAGGGTGCCACTGTGTATGTGTGTGAGAGAGAAGACATTTTTTTTTTTGGAATTAGTTCACTCCTTCTACCATGCAGGTCCCAGGGATCAAACTCAAGTCAGTCACTGGGCTTGGCAGCAAGCACCTTTAGTCACTGAGCCATTTTGCCAGCCCAACAGGTAGACTTTTTCATAGGTTGGCTGTCATTTACAGAGCACATAGAATGATTCACCCAATGAGTGATGAAAGTTCTCATGGCTACTGCTGTTAGCCTTCTGCTGTCATCAGCGTACCATCCACCTACCTTTTCCCCTTTCCTTGTGTCCTTCTGTTCACCCATCTGTTGGCTCTGCCCACCCTTGGCAAGTGCCGAGCACTGTGCCAGGCTCCTGTAACCCTGTTAACAGTCCCGTGGCTGCTGTGTGGGTCTCAGGTACTGAAGGAGAAGAAGCAGGCAACAGAGCGGCTGGTGTCACTGTCGGCTCAAAGTGAAACTCGGCTGCAGGAGCTGGAGAGGAATGTGCGGCTCATGCGGCGACAGCAGGGGCAGCTGCAGAAACGGCTTCGTGAGGAGACAGAGCAGAAGCGGCGTCTAGAGACAGAGATGAACAAACGGCAGCATCGTGTCAAGGTCAGGCTCTGGCTGGTCTGGTGAGGGGGCCGTCTTGTCCCAGATACTCATACAGCTACATGATCTTAGAAACAGGTTACTGTAGGTTCTCTGAGAGCGGTTTACCCTCTCACTATCAAGAACTTATAGGAAACTTGAGGCTTTGGGCACACACTATGGCCTTGTCCCCCAGGCCTTCTCACCACACTTCCTTCTTCACTGGGCCTCCTCCCCCAGGAGCTGGAGCTGAAGCATGAACAACAGCAGAAGATCCTGAAAATCAAGACAGAAGAGATCGCAGCCTTCCAGAGGAAGAGGCGCAGTGGCAGCAATGGCTCCGTGGTCAGCCTGGAGCAGCAGCAGGTGCGGCTGGGCTGAGCCAGTGAGATTGGCAGCTGGGGGAGCTGTTTGTTGCTAAGGTCCACCAGGGATCTGCTGTGGAATCTGCTCTCCTGGGACCTTGGTTGGTGGCCCTGGTTAGAGGCAGGTACTGAGGTCCCTGTCTCCCCACTATCCCTCAGAAGATTGAGGAACAGAAGAAGTGGCTGGACCAGGAGATGGAAAAGGTGCTGCAGCAGCGGCGGGCGCTGGAAGAGCTGGGAGAGGAGCTCCACAAGCGGGAGGTCATCCTGGCCAAGAAGGAGGCCCTGATGCAGGAGAAGACAGGGCTAGAGAGCAAACGCCTGAGGTCCAACCAGGTGAGCCCCGCCACAGGATTCCTGGCCAGGTGAGACCCTGCAGGGCAGGGTGTAGGTAGGTGAGGTTCCTGCCAGGTAAGGCAGGAAGCTTGACCCTTTGGGCGATATCTGATGCATTTCCAAGAACTCCAAGGCTTTTGGCTGTTTATGACACAAGAACTAATGTATGGGGCATTGGTACCCATCCCTTAGTCTACCTCACATTTTGCACACACCACTTTGAGGCCCACATGAGCAAAAGGAGGAAGAGGTGTGGTGTAAGTGGTATGGCAACTAGGTTCCCTTTGGAGGAGATAGGCTGTGGCCCAGCTCCCGTGTCACTTTGTTCTTCTGCAGATGGGATCACAGTGTGGCCAAGAGAAGTAGTGGACTATGTCAGGACTGTTGTAATCCAGGTTCTTGAGGCAGACTCCTGAAGGGTGTGGACACTCAGACCAGGATCTCTGTCAGTGCCATCATGAAACACAAGAGCTCTGAGGCTTAGGGGCCGTCTGGTGACCTATAATACCCCTTGGAAACCAGCACCTTTATTTCCTTCCTCATCAGCCTCCAGGCAGGGCCCGACTGTCTCATCCCTCTCCAGCCACATCTCCTTACTGATAGCCTCCGCTACCAGCTCTGCCTTGTTCCTGTCATCTCTTCTTAACATTAGAGCTTTCTCTCTGCTTGCATGATCCTCCTCCTCTGGGCCATCTCCTCCACAGATGTTCTGGTCCTTTAAAGGGCCCTAATCCCTGAGCAAACGTCTGGGTTACTGGTAGGCCAGGGAAAGACCCACATCCTGCGAGTAGGATTGGGCCTTTCTGTTTTCTGTGAGGACGGTGCGTGCTCCTTTTCTGACACACTGGCTGTGCTGCCTCAGGCCCTAAATGAAGACATTGTGCGTGTGTCCAGCCGCCTAGAACACCTGGAGAAGGAGCTATCTGAGAAGAGTGGGCAGCTGCGGCAAGGCAGTGCCCAGAACCAGCAGCAGATCCGAGGGGAGATAGACACCCTGCGCCAGGAGAAGGATTTACTGCTGAAGCAACGCCTGGAGATTGATACCAAGCTCAGGCAGGGAAGCCTGCTTTCACCTGAGGTAGGCCCACTGGGTGTTGCTATACTTCAGCTCAATGATCCAACCTTCATCTACCTGTCCTTCTGCCACCCTCTGTCCCCTGCCCTGGCTCTCTGTCAGTGCTGTCCTTGCTGCTTTAGGACACAGTGCCAGATGGGTGTTACTCCCTGTAAGGACTGTCCCTTTGGCCCCCCCTGATGGCTATGGGATTGTGTGGGTTTTTCTCAGCTCCCTTCCAGTGGAACTAGACACCTGTGCTGTGTTGTATACAAAGTGCTCTTCCTCTGAACAGAGAAAGCCTGTACTGCATAACTTACCCCAGCTTTCTGGAGCGCCCCAAGCTTACCCTGAAGGGGGTAAGCACTTGAGAACATAGCCTCACAGCATGGTGTCTTTCATGATGACTAACTGGGTGTCCCTATTTGCTGCTGCAGTGAGGGACACTTTTGATTTGTCAAGAAATTCTCAGGCTGAGGGGACACTGGAAGGTCAGTTGCGTCTGTGTTGGCTGTCATGTCTGCTCAGGACTGTTGTTCAGGGAGTCTGACAGCCCTCCTCCATGAGCACCTCTGTTCCTGCAGGAGGAGAGGACACTGTTCCAGCTGGATGAAGCCATCGAGGCCCTGGACGCTGCCATTGAGTACAAGAATGAGGCTATCACATGCCGCCAGCGAGTACTGCGGGCTTCTGCCTCCTTGCTTTCTCAGTGTGAGATGAATCTCATGGCCAAGCTCAGCTACCTCTCCTCCTCAGAGACCAGAGCCCTGCTGTGCAAGTATTTTGACAAGGTGGATTATCAACTCAAACTCCTTGCCTCCACTCCCTTTAGCTTGTTGGAGGGTCTGCTGACAATTCCAAGACGTGTGTCCTTTCCTCCCAGATGAGGGGACAGGGTCAGGGTCAGCTCTACTCTCACAGTCTCTGAAACCATCTAGAGGAAGCTAAGACTCAGTCTTCTCTCCCTTCTGGTCTGAAGGCCCTGGCCTACATTAATGGGATTTCAAGGGGGGATGGTTTTCTTCCTAGGAACATGTCTGGAGGTATTTTTGCTATGATTGTGGGGGTAGAGGCCAGGGATGTTGCCAAATGTTGTATAATAGGCAGGCCTCACCCAGTGCCCAATGCCTTATTTGATGGAGCAATCCTGGTCTGGGTGGAATTCCAGCTCTACTATCTAGCAGGTCAGTACTATGTGGTGAGAAAGGGTTTGTGGTAAGTTCCACCTGATGAGCCAGCTGATTGTTGGGAGCTGACTGTCTAGAGCACTTTATCAGAGGCAGGAAAGACCAGGTGACTCCCTGGTCACCGTGTTTACCAACTGGCTAAGGATTGCTTGGGGAAATTACCAAACCTGCTGGTCTTGGGACAGGTGGTGACACTCCGAGAGGAGCAACACCAGCAACAGATCGCGTTCTCTGAGCTAGAGATGCAGCTGGAGGAGCAGCAGCGGCTGGTGTACTGGCTGGAGGTGGCACTGGAGCGGCAGCGCCTGGAGATGGACCGCCAGCTGACCCTGCAGCAGAAGGAGCATGAGCAGAACGTGCAGCTGCTCCTTCAGCAGGGTCGAGGTGAGGCTGGGGTGCTGGCTGCCTCAAGCCCAAAGTGTTATCTGCCCTGCCCACAGCTTCCCACCAATTTTGTCTTTACACACCAGATCACCTTGGCGAGGGATTAGCCGACAGCAAGAGGCAATATGAGGCCAGGATCCAAGCTCTGGAGAAGGAACTGGGCCGATACATGTGGATAAACCAGGAACTGAAACAGAAGCTCAGTGTAGGAAACACTGCAGGCCAGAGCCGGGGTAAACACTGGTGCCCAGTTTGGGTCTATACTAATGGGAAGTCAGAAAAACAGCCTCAAACTCCTACATAGTGAAAGATGACCTTGAGCTCCTGGGCCTGGGTTCACAGCCCTGTGCTGCTCATGTGTGCTTCTATTGGCTCATTTCAAGATGCTTACCATTCAGAGGACCTGAGGTAGCTGGGTTTGGGGACACCTCTGTCTACCTCCATGTCTGACAAAGATGCTGTCTGTGACAGGTGGTGAGAAGAAAAGCCTCTGCCTAGAAAACAGACAAGGCCTTGGAAACGAAGATGGGGTCCACCAAGCAGCTCCTGAACCTCTTTGGCAGTCCTCACTTCTGGAGGGGGCACCCCGTGCCTGGGATGAGACCAGGGACTTGGTCCATGCTCCACTACCCCTGACATGGAAACGCTCAAGCTTGTGCAGTGAGCAGGGCTCCTCTGAGGAGCTGAGGGCCCGGGAAACAACTGAACCCCAAGTAGGGCGAGTGCTACCTGTGGGTGAAGTAGGCCTCTCCTGGAACTTTGGATCCTTGCCTAAGCCCCGGTGGGAACCCCGAAGAACCAGCCCAGGGATGATCGACGTCAGGAAAAACCCCTTGTAGGCCTTGGTCAGGCCCTGCCTCAAATTCCAGTCCTGCTGAAAGGAGACTGCCTGTTCTTGCTTCTGTGAAGGAATCCTTGCTTCACACTGTAAATCCAGAGTCTCATCTTTACACCAATTGTAGTCAGCAAATTTGGGCCATAGCCCAAAAGAACTGGACTTTCCCTACTATGGTACTTAGCAGTCTTTCTTCTTTTCTTAAATATATGCAAATTCCTTCTACCTGCTTCCACTTCCTTTAAGCTGTAATACTTGACTGCTACATTTTCGTTTGTGGGACAATTCTGGCTTTAAGCCTATGTGCCCAGAGTTCTGAAGATCATCCAAGGCTTGTCACAAAATGGTTAGTAGCAACAGGGCTGCAGCCTCAGTGGTCTAATGTAGATGGGAGGACTGAGAAAGTTATTAGCATTTTTTAAAATATCATTTAATAATAAACAGGAGTAAACTCATTATGGCTTACATCTTAAATGTGTCCCCAAGGTCCTCAGCTGACAGGCTGAAGAACCTATCAGAGTTGGGGTCTAGTAGAGGTTCTGTTAATTGGAAAGCATCCCTGAAGGGCTTACTGGAGTCCTGCCCCTGCTCTCTACTTTCTGGCTGCATCACTGAAGACTGCCTGTGCACAGGCCACAAACCAGGATTAGTTACCATGAACTTAGAGCCCTGAAACCCTGAACCAACTTGAAGCCTTTCTTCTGTACTCATCAATGATAATGGGAATCAAGCCCAGGCAAGAACTCCAGGGCTGCCTTTTCTTCCTTTTTAGTTTTTTACCTCAGCCACAGAGTGAACACATCTCTGAAGGGAGAAATGGGAGTTTTCACTTGGAATCTGGCAACAGGAGGAATGAGCCTTGGGGCCACAGCAGGGCTGAACCTTCCCCGGGGACTGAGAAGGTACCCATCAGCCCTCACTGCAAATGAGGCTCCTGCCAAGACTCCACAGCAAGTTGGTTTAGTTGATTAGGTCAACACAGGTGCCAAGCACGTAGCAGGCTAAGACTGCCATGAGGTGGCTGGCTCTCAGGGCAGACCCTGCAATATGATCACTCTGGACCATGGTCAGTTACTCTCAGGCAAAAGGGCTGACTGCTAAGTAGCCAGGATGACTTTATTGTTACCTCGCTCTTGCTGTAGTCTTTCACATATGGGTCGTAGTTTATGAAGTACCGCTTGTGTCAGAGAACTTAATTAAGCCTTATGACAAGCACCTCAAGAGACTATGACAAGGGTTTTTTCATTCACAGCGTGGTAATGCTTCTCTGAATCACCAAGACCATGGTATAGAGGCCTGGAATGGGATCTTTGTTTGGTGTCTTGATTTCCAGGCTGCCTAAGTTATAGTACTAGAGCTTGCTGCATACTAGATTCCCAACCAGCCCAAAAAGGGTCAGGACCTGGCATTAGATGAAGTCCAGGAGAGGCATTCCAGTAGTGATCTGAACAATGGCTGTGGGAAAAAAGGCTTAAGGTTGTCCTTAATGTCTGTTGCTGTTCTGAGACAGGCTATCTTTGTACTTGCTATGTAGTCAAGAGTCTTCAGGTGCTTCCGTCTCCACCTCCCATGTGCTGGGACTATAGGCGTACTACCATACCCTGCAAACTCCACAATTTCTTTAAGTCCACAGGGAACCTAGCTGCCGTCAACTTTACTTGTGACGTTCTCAGTCCCATGAAGTTCTGGCCACTTTTATCTGGGCACATGCAGGAACTGATGGTATGAGTCTGGCAATGTTCCCAGATCCAGAGAAAGCCGCTCTGGATACCTCTCCAGGAATGCAAAGGATCTGGCCAGGCTCAGTCTTCCTTATTCTGAGTCCTCCAGCTGTGTTCTACCAGGGCTAGCTAATGAGCTTCTTCCTAGTGTAAGTTCGGAAAGGCCGTTTCCGGGAGAAGGTTTGGCTGAAAGGAGACTCTTCAGTAGTGGGGGGAAATACATCTACATCCTCATCTAGGAAAAAGCAAAGAATCAATGTGGTCTGAATTAATGACAGCATGCTCTAGCCACAGAGGGTCACACAAGAGTGGGTGTAGGGGTGTCACCTACACTTGTTATAAGGCCCTCCACTCTTAAGGGTTATGTACAAGCCACTGAAAATCAAATGTACCTGCATGTGTCCTTGCACATAAGACTTTCCTTTAGGTCTCAGATTAGTGGGGTTTATGTTACTTTGCATGGCTGAAATGGTTTTGTGATAAGAAAGCCACCCAAATCCACCTCAAATGTTTCTAACCATAAAAGCCAGATCCTGTGCTTTTATGAAAAGCCAGAAGATGGGAAAACCCAGGGTCTGACGGGAGAGGACAGACCTTTTTAGTGATGACTGTAAAGGAAATGTGGATGTAAACCTGTTGTGAGGAAGGGGCTGTCACTTGTGCTGCCTGTAAGCCATTGCGAGGCTCAGAGCACAAGACTGCAGCCCAGCAGTGCTATGGCATGCACAACCTCCTCCATCATCTGAATTAGTCTGGGATGATTTTGCAGAGGTTTTTCTTCAGATGTCCCAGCTTCTACCATGAAGCCTCTCTGGGAGGGGCACATGACACTGCAGGGTCAAAACATCCTCCCACACTCTGTACTCTCAAGAGAATTCTGCAAGTGACCCACAGGAGAGCTCAGCCCTGGTAACAGGCAGATTACCTCTGGTGTCCTTGCTGTGAGAGGAAGGCGTTCTTCCCTGGAACAGCAGTGGAGACTGGGTCAGGGCCTGCAGACCACTGGCAGACAGGCAGCTCCGAACCATACAGCCAGAGGGTGGGGTAGAACCTACGGAGATGCCACAAGGTAAGTGTGGTCCTGCAAGACTCCAGGCCTTCCAGAGCTCCCAACACCTCCTCACCACTCATCCAAAAGAAAACACACCACATGTTGGTTTGAAAAGTAAACTCACCAGAAACAAACACCTCGTCATCTCCTACAGAGGAGAGTGCTGGTGCACTCCAGTGTGCAGAACACTCTTTATGCTTGCTAGCTTGGGGATCTTCGCTCAGGGAATCGCAAATCCTTTTCACTTTGTATTCAGCTTCTTGCTTGGCAGACAGGAGTCTCTTTCTGCCTAGTCCAAACTGTCCCCAGGAGGCTTCCTCAGTCTTAGATACACTGTCTTTGGGAGGTGACTGATCTGGCAATTGACACACCCCCTCTAGTTCAAAATCCTCCAAGACTAGAACCGAGAGGTCATGTTCAAGGCTTTGCTCCTGACCCTCAGGATCAGCCAGTGACAAAACCCCAGGAAAGTCTGTACTGACCTCACCTCTCCCAGCAGAGGGTCCAGCACTGCAGTCCACTGCCCTCTTCCTTCGGGGCCAGTCTTTGATAATTTCAGGAGTGGTCTTCCCACTTTGCTTGGGGGATGGTGTCCAAGGAACCCCAGAATCTGCTTGAAAGGGAGAGGGTATACTAGGTGGGCAGCGGGAGGGAGTACAAGACTGGCAGATGAAGGTTTGCCCCCCACTCTTGCCAGGCGTGCTGTGTGAGGGGAGGAGGCAAGGGGGTGACAAGTAAGTGTGCTCAGCTCTACTGGAGGACTTACTGCCCTTGGGCATGCTGAGAGCAGGGAGGGCACCCTCCTCTCCAAGAGGGCTTTCCTTTCCTAGGGCCTCAGCTTCCAAAGGAGCTCCAGGGTCTATTTTTTTAATTCGGAGCTTGGGAAACCCAGAAGCTCGCATCTCCAGCTCAACCTCGTAGGTCTGAAGGCTGTCAGTGGCCTCTGAAGCTCGTGGACTCTCCTTCTGAGCAGTAGCTTGGCTCTGCCTTCTGTCTGCCACGCAGTGCAGGGTGTAGGATAGCAGCTCAGGGGGACTAGACATAGAGGCAGGAACAGGTAGAAGAATCCCAATGTCAGACACACAGGGAGGCTCATCAGCAATGGTGGTCTTTGGCTCCTCACCTTCTTCCCCTGGCAAGATGCCACTTTGTACCTCTTGGCTCTCAAGACTACTGAGTTGGGCTTCATCATTCAGAGGAAGGTACTCTGTATCACTTGCAATGAACACAGGAGAGGATACATGCCAGTCACTCCTGAAACCAGTGCCCAGGTCACTCTGTCCTTTAGAAGACTGAGATTGCTTCCCTCTAGAGACTGTGATGGCCCCTGGGCTGATAGCTGTGTCAAGTACTGGAGCAGCAGAGGGTCTAGGCTGGCACTCTGGGAAGTCCTGAGGAGGACTGGAAGTCTTTCTCCATGGTTTCCCAAGCTTAGATGGAGGAGAAGGCGGTATGGGGTGGGAGGTCATTCTCTGTGGGGTTCTGGGAGGAGTTGAGGGGACAGGATAAGAGTCAGATGTAGCTATGCTGGGTGATGTCTGCTGTTCTTTCCAATTTTGTTCTCCAGGAAGAGGGGAGGCTGACAAAGACTTCCTAAGTTGGCGCTTGGAGGCATCACATCCAGGAGAAGTAAAGTGTTCTTTTGGAGAAAGAGGTGGAGAAGTACTTGCGTCTGCTGTTTTTTTTGGGATTTTGAGTGCTTTCTCCTGCAGTCTCTGTGCAGGTTCTTGTGCCCGAGAGGCCCTGGGGAACAGGGGATGTTGGTGCTTTTGATGCTCAGGTGTACCAGCGAAGGCTGTCTGTGGAGGTGTTCTGAAGGAGAATCTTACGGGGCTTAGATCCTGACTCCTGGACTGGGCAATTAAAGGAGGTGGGGATGCTAGACAATAAGGCCCTTCTGGACTGGAGCTCACTGAATGTAGCCATGCACAGTCTGACAAGCAGTGAGGTGACTGGACATCTGGCCCCTTGGGTGTGCTGGGCAGCTGTGTGAGGAGAGGGGAGGTCTCTTCTTTTACTGGGGAGGTTCTCTTTTGAGGAGTGACTTTTGATGCCAATGGTGAGCTGTAGCCGTGTGAGGAGGGGTTTTTTATGGATGCTTCAGAAATGGCCCCCTCAGCCGGTGTTATTTCTGTAGGGGAGTTTTTTAGTCTTTCTGGAGTATACAATGATGTCTGTGTTGTATGAGGGGATCTTCTTGGTGTAGTTTTAGGAAAGCTTGGAGATTTTTGGGTACTCTTTTTGGGAGTCTGAAAAGAAAAATGTTTATTTCAGAGCTTGAATATTATAACCCTAAATTCTCCAAAGATTGTCTTAGTAATCTCTAAGACCATTAGAAAACCAAACAGGAGATTTAAAGTCAGCCAAAAGAATGATCTTAAGTTGAAAATTAGAAATAGTGGTCTGTTCCCTCTCCCAAATATGACTCAGATTTTACTGGTACACTTTTCCTAGGATCAAGAAGGTGGTAGTGGTAGGGGGGCAGCAGAATATGCATACACACATACACGCATAGCAATAATGATGTCTCAGAAAGAATACTCCCAAACCAAAAATGTCCTTCCTTTTTGTTAACAATGTAGCTAAAAACTCTACAAAATGGGGCAGTCCAAGGTATCCTTCTGTACCACTATTATACTGCTGCAAAGGAAGCCCAGTCTAACAGTTCTCATGTGCAGTGCAGCATGGCAGGGGCATGCAAAGCACAAAGGAGGCTGTGAACCCAGCTGAGGGACAAGGAAAAATGACTCAGGAATGAGGTATTCAAGAATGGATATATGGGGCCAACAGGAAGGTACAGTAGGCAAAGGTGCTTCCCATATAAGACTGGCAGCCTAAGCTTGGTCCCTGGATCCCTCATAAAGGTAGGAATAAAGAACCAAGTCCACAGAGCTACTCTGACCTTCACACATTATGCATATGGCTTATGCATATCACTATACACATATCACACACACACACACACACACAATTAAGTACTAATAGAAAAAAGAATGGGCATCTGCAAGGAAAGGCAGAGAATGGAAAAGCCGGGCAGAGGGAACTTTATACACAGAAAATAATACAAGTAACAGCAAAAATATAAAAGCCAGTAGCTTTCTAGATACAGTCTGAGTAGGAACAGCATCCAGTGGGGAAAGGTCAGCATATGGGCCTGGTGGATCCATGAGAACATGGGAGACTATTTGCCCTGGGGAGATTAGCCTTGGTCATATAGAACTGTGGAATCCTCTAACAATGAAGCAGTTTCAATGCTTTTCAGATCAAGATGATGATTATTTCTGAACATAAGCGTTGTCCTTTAGGAAAACTTAAAGAACTTTGCTTTAGCAAGGGCAGATTTCAGAAAGACCACTTTGATCTAAATGGAGGATGGCTGATAAAATACTACAGGTAGAACTGAAGAGGACAAGGGACTATGGGGATGGAGGAGAGGTAGGTGAGCACAAAAGTCTGTAAATAAGACAGGCAGGACTTGACTTAGTCGCTTTGTCCTGAGAGAGACAGGAAGTTCAACTGCCAGGTTTTGAACATTGACAGGCAGTCACATGGGACTGGATGAAAGAAGGCACAAATTAGAAAAGCCACTGTAGTGATCACACACATGGTAGAGGCAGACAAAGAAGTCAGTGACACTTCTACCTCCTCCACACTGCCATGACCTCAGCCAAACCTGCTGCTTTAAGTTCCTATGTTCCAGTAACCACTCATGTGGGTTTTTGAGACAGGGTTCCTCTGTGTAGCCATGGTTGTCATGGACTCACTATACAGACCAGGCTGGCTCCACCTCAGAGATCCACCTGGCTCTACCTCTCAAGTGCTGGGATTAAATGTGTCTATCATCCAACCCACCCTAGAACCTCTATTCTCTACAGATTCCTGGCTTTCATTTTTCTCCTGGACACTTGCTTCCTCAATCATATCTCTGTGTTCCCCAAGACTGCACTGTTTTACACATTAGAAAACTTTTTTTTTTTTAAGATTTATTTTATTTTATATATAGTGTTCTGTCTGCAGGTATGCCTGCAGGCCAGAAGAGAGCACCAAATTTCATTATAGATGGTTGTGAGCCACCATGTGGTTACTGGGAATTGAACTCAGGACCTCTGGAAGAACAGTCAAGTGCTCTTAACCTCTGAGCCATCTCTCCAGCCCAGAAAACTTTTATACCTGGTAAACTGTAGATATCTCAGAATCCAACATGCTTCTTGAGGACCTCTTAATCCGGGCTGAACTCTTCTTGGAGGAGCCAGGTATCTCAGATAGTGCCCCGAAAAGAAGTGTTTTAGGAGACCGAATACTTTGGACTGGAAAATTTTCTCTTTGGTCTGCAAGTCAAAAACATTTAATTTTTCCCCAAGACTTGCCCTCCCAATACATTTTTGGGGTGGAGTGGGGGAAGTGGAGGTTCAAACAGGTTTCTTTATGTAGCCCAGGCTGACCTAAATTTTGCAACAGATCCACCTGCCTCTGCCTTCCCAGTGCTGGGATTCCCAGGCTGTGTGCCACCACAGCCTGGCCAGTGCTCCCAAGATTATTAAAACAAGAAGGACAATGTTTTAGAGCAGGTGGGGTGGAAAATCCCAGCTGATGATGTACAGAACTACAATGATTGCTGCCTTTGTAAATTAAAAAAATTATTTGTAAAAGATCTCATTTTTATTTTTTATGTGTAAAGGTGTTTTGCCTATATATACACTCTGAGGCAGCCAGAGGACATACTGGACTGTCTAGGAATAGCTGCTAGCCATATGTAGGTGCTGGGGATTGACTCCCAGCCCTTTGCAGGAGCAGCCAGGGTTAACTACTAAGGCACCTCTCTAGGCTCCATCTTCTTGGATTTTCACTTTATTTTAGGAAATGTAGGCAACTGAAGTATAAATATATTGATTTTTTTTTTTTTTTAGTATAAAGGTAAAAACTTAACTATTAGTCAAGCTAATCACAGATAAAAGAATCAAGAATATACAAATTGATAACACCCACCCTCTACTTGGGATACGTGCATGTAGGAGTGAATGAGCTACCTAGAACAGCAGCATAAATGACCAGTTGTAGGAATTCAAGGGAGGACAGTCATCTGGCCATCACCTTGATTATTGACTGCTAATGGGAAAATGTCAAATTGCCTGCTTCTTTTCCCAGAAACATCACACGGAGTCAGGAGACTTATGCTTGACAGCCAGGCCATGTTACCTGAGTTCTGCTGGAATGAGTGGATTCTTTGCACACTTCGAGACTTTGGCTGAGATACAGAATAGAAGGAACCAGAATTTGTTCTGCTAAATGGCAACTGCTTGATTCGAGGACTTCTTCTCAAATTTATTTCTGCAAAACCAGAAGCAGAGCTGGTAAACAGGAAGAATTTCAGATTTAGTGTCCCCTCCATGGTGTCTAAGCAGGCATCATTCTGTGACACCAGATTCCACAATGGCTTTAAGAGGCATCTGAAGGTGGTGGCGCACGCCTTTAATCTCAGCGTTTGGGAGGCAGAGGCAAGCAGATCTCTGTGAGTTCAAGCCCAGCCTGGTCTATAGTGTGAGTTCTAGGATAGCCAAGGCTCTTTTACACAGAGAAACTCTTTCTTGAAAAACCAAAACAAACAAAACCAAAATAAATTTTAAAAAACTGAAAAACATAAGAGGCACCTGAAGTGTTTCTGAAAAATCTGCAAGACTGATACATAGTCCCACCAAGCTACTAGAAACCACCGACTCATGAGCTTGTTCCTTTACAAGTCTCATAAATTGCCACCTCTAAGCATGACAGAAAGAACAAAAAAGTATAAATAATGTAACTTTCATGCAAAACAAAACAAAAAATTAGGTTTGTTTGCTTTATGAGACAGGGTCTCTCAATTATATACCTCTGCTCTGCTTGCTCTAGAACTCTGTGTAGATCAGACTGGCCTTTGACTCAGAGATCCACCTGCCTCTGCCTCCCAAGTGCTGGGATTAAAGGCATGCGCCACCACACCTGGATTTAACTAGGTTTTCTATATTACATATATTTTTGTCCATATATTAAAAGTATTTGAGTGCTGAGATTATCAAGCCATTAAAAATATTTTTTCTAGATTCTAATTTTTCTGCCACAAACATTTGAGATACTTAAACAATTTAAGAAAGTCATTTTTGAAAACTTGCCCTTAATCAGACATGGCTTTTTGTTTTTTTTTTAAGGTTCCAGCTACCAATTTTTTTTTGGAGGGGGGGTGTTTCGAGACAGGGTTTCTCTGTGTAACAGCCCTGGCTGTCCTGGACTCACTTTGTAGACCATAAACAAAGTTCGAGGCTGGCCTCGAACTCACAGAGATCCACCTGCCTCTGCCTCCCAAGTGCTGGGATTAAAGGCATGCGCCACCACTGCCTGGCCAGACATGTTTTAAAATAAGTCATAGCCTGCTACATAACATGGAAGTTGAACCCTTTTTTTATTTCTATTATATAAAGTTATTTCTTCCACAGAAATTCAATACATTTTCTGTAAAAACAACATTCATATATATGTATGCTGGATCCAGCACCACCCCAATTTCTGTGAACTATGTGAGAATATGCCAAGTGACAAATACAGAAAAGCTTTGGTAGAAACTAGATAGAATGCAAAGAGTAGCTAGTGTGCTCACCATCCTCTTTTTCAGGAGACTCTTCAACTACATGAATATCAGGACCAGGATCAGAAGACCTTGAAGAGCAACCAGTACAGAGTCAATAGCACGCATTTACACCATAAAGACAGGGATGGGCAGGCTGGCTTATGTGTATGTGTGTACGTATGCTTGTGCACATGTGTGCAGGTGCCCACAGAGACCAGAAGTGTTGGATCCCCCAGAGCTAGAGTTGTAGGGTGGTGTGAATTACTCTACATAGTGCTGGGAGCTGAGAGCTGAACTCAGAACCTCTGTTACGGATTATGTGTAGCAATGAGCAGGCATGTTTACACTTCTGCTGAAGAGCTTCAATGTCTGTCAGCCTGTCATGGACTTCTGACTCGTCACTCTCACTTCTCACCAATTATCCTGTAACGTTCACAAGTGTGTAAAATCTGTATGCAATGTCCACGTAGAGTTAGGACAACATACAGTAGATGCATGTTTTTCCCCTATTTTTACTGAGATGTAGAAAGGCAATCCAACTGGGGACCTTAAGAAGAAGGGGCATGGAGCTCCCTGGGTTTTATTTTTACTGCTTATATCTCAGATTGGGTGCTAGAGAAGCTGACAACACAGATACCAAAAAGTTGAGACAAAATTTACTCCCAAGAGAGTTCTCTTTTGAAAAGAGGCAGAAATTACCATAATCCAACTAGTGACTACAGAAAAAGCAAGCTCAAGCTATACCTCTATCAGCAAAGGCTAAGTTGGATCTCTAGACTTCCTGGGAGGAAAGAGGACCCACCATTCCCCATGTCAGGAGAATGCAAAAGATACATTTAATGGAATACTGACCAATAATAAAAAGGAGTGGATTCATACAAGCAACATGTATAAATCTCAACATAATTATCGTGAAAGAACTCAGAGTGGATAGTGTATACTGCTCTACTGTCAATAGAATATAAGCAATAGGGTTAAGAATTAGCCAAGAAAGTCAAAATAATGCAAAGAGCTGCCTGTGAGATTGTGCTGAAGGTGGCCTGGGAGTAGGAAGGGGTCTGGATGGGGCTGTCACTCACCTGCCCTTGATCTGTCTGTGGAGCAGCCTCCTGGAGATCTGCTTATGGACTGGGGTCTCGGCCACACTCTTAGTCAGCAGCTTGTGATAACCTAAGATGCAAAAACAGTGTCACCTTTAAATCTCACTTAACCCTCTCAGGCAGAGATTAAAAATGACATGAGGAGGACTTGGAGAGATAGCTCAGCGGTTAAGAACATTGGTTGTTCTTCCAAAGGACCCGGGTTCAAATCCCAGCACCATATGGCAGTTCATAGCTGTCTGTAATGGCCGGGCGTGGTGGTGCACGCCTTTAATCCCAGCACTCAGGAGGCAGAGGCAGGTGGATCTCTGTGAGTTCAAGGCCAACCTGGTCTACAAAGTGAGTCCAGGACAGCCAAGGATACACAGAGAAACCTTGTTTTGAAAAATCAAAAAAAAAAAAAAATGACATGAGGCTGCCTGACACACGCCTTAGACAGAGGCAGGTGGATCTCTGTGAGTTTGAGGACAGCCTGGTCTGCATAGCAAGCTCTAGGCCAGGCCAGACAAGGCTACACAGTGAGACCCTATCTCCAAAAAAGCAAAACAAAACAAAGACACAAGCCAATGTTAAATATTTTAAAAATCCATGTAGAATGGCTACAGACTGAGTCACTTTCAGCCTTCTCAAGCAGCAGTAGCTTTGCTCCACAGCCTCTATCAGAAGATGTATTTATTGTTAATTTTTAAGTGCTTGTGTGTGCATATGAATGCTGTTGCTGGTGGCATCCAGAGGCATCAGATCCCCCTGGCACTGGGGTAAAAGAAGGCAGTAAGCTACTCAACATGGGGACAGGTCCTCTGGAAAAACAGGAAGTGCTCTAAACCACTAAGCTATCTCTCCAGTCCTCCATTAGTAGATTTAAAGGGTAAGGTACAGCCTTTTCCAATTCTTTTTGAATCCAGACATTTATGAAAATCTTTGTCAAGTCATTGCTGGGACACAAGATAAAATCAGAAATTTCAATGTTATACATAACCAAGAATGTTTTACAAAAAAGTAGGTTGGGGAAAAAAAAAAAAAACCACAAGTGGATAGCTACAAATCTCAATAAGCAAAGATCAGTAATCTCTAAGGGGTTGAAAATCCAATTATCACAACTTCTACATTATAATTAGTTAATGGCTAGTTCACAACAACAACAAAACCAAAAGGTACAAACAGTAAAGCATGGCCCATTCACAGGAAAAAGAACTAGGCAGAAACCATCCCTAAAGTAGCCTAGATACTGAAATTTAAGAAAAGTTTAGCAACTTGTCTAAATATGCTCAACGAGCTTATGAACCCATAAATTACAAAAAAAAAAAATTAAAGGAAGCCAGGCATGGTCTTACTTAAGATCAACCTGAACTACAAGCAAAATTGCTTTTTAAAAAAAAAATTAAAGGAAACCTTGAAATAATAAGCAACATAAAAATATCAGCAAAACAATAGAAAGTATCAAAAGGATTTCTGTAGCAAAAACTACAGCTAAAAAAATGGGGATATAGCTTAATTGGAAGTTTCTACTTAGTACATAGGAGCTCCTGAATCCATCAACAGGATTGGACAAAACCAGGTATGGTAGTGGCCCAGGCTGCCAATTCCAGAATTCAGGAGGTAGAAACAGGAGCAACAGAACTGACACGAAGGGAGAAATGGAAAAATACGGTGGAAAGGGCTTTAAGGGAATGTGGAAAGGAGAGAGATCAATACAGGAGAGGGAAGGAGGAGGGATAGATAATATTAAGGATTACTGAAAAAGTCATAAGAATCATTTTATTTTATATTTACTTAAAACTACATATAAAATATTAGTATATATACTAATAACTATATTATATACTAGTATATATATGCATGTATATATAAATATATATTATATATACACATACACACATATATCTATATATATATATATCAGTATTGTATATATTGAGTATATATGGAGTTGTGCCACTTTGAGAGATACTTTAGACACAGGACCTTCTGGATCTGACCCAAATGCCTCCTCTCTGATGACTAGCTTTTATAGCACTAGAAGCTGTCATGCAAGCTGCCAAAGCGGGAAGGCAATCAATGGTCCTATCCAGCTGAGAAGCCTATAAAGTAACAGTCACCAGCCTGGCAAAATATCCCTAACGGTACAATAGTGGCACTTGTCTTGATGGTAACTAACAGCTGTCTAGTTAGATTTAAGTCCCAGTTAACAAGGAAATCATGCCTGGTAACAGAAACCTAACCAACTATTTACAGTTAGTGAGATCATAGGTCTTAGAGGATAGCCCACTACTTTACCAAAACAGTATAGCTCCTACTGGCATTCTAAATATCTATCCTTATACCCACAGGTAAGTTGAGCTCTTGCTCCTTATCAAAGAGGCACCTCTTTGCAGCTAGTGGAGATGAATACAAAAAGTCACAGCTGGTCAAAATGCTGAGAGCAACTGAGGAACACATCACTGAAGAGGGGGGCAGAAAGATGAATAAGAGCCTGGTGACCAGAAAGTCTGCTGAGAATGACAGAGAAGCTACACAGTTATACTTCAACAATATGGATGACTAAATAAAACCTGAATAATGACAACATCAAGAGACATGCTAACATGGAAGGGGAAATCTCACAGGCTACAGACAAAGGCCTAGACTACTAATAACTGCTGAGAGAGGGAGAATTAAGTGTCCCCTAAGGCCTTGCTCCATAGCTGGTTATCCAATACCAAGTGTTCAGCCCTAAACTCATATATACACAAACAACATTAAATGGACTCAGCAAGTTGTATTTATATATTTATGTGCACATATATCTACACACACACACACACATATAATAGTAATAATTAAAGAAAAGGAGACCACGAATCTGAGCGTGAGTAAGGGAGGAATATGAGAGGGGCTAGAGGGAAAAAAGGGAAGAAGAAAATAATAATGAAAATTATATTTTAATTAAAATTTTCCAAAATAATTGCAATTACATTTTAATTAAATATATAATTTTTAAATTAAATAATTTATAAATTAAATTTATAATTTAAAAATAAATGATTAAAATTTATACTTTAATTTTAAAATTTCCAAAAGCTAAAAATAATTTGGCTAAGAAAGAAAGAAAGAGAAAGAAATCAAAGGTCGTCTTTAGCTATATAGTAAGCTTGAGGTCGGCCAAGGTTAAATGAGACTTACTTAGAATAACAACAAAAAAATACAGATACAACAAGAAACTCAGTAAAGGGATTCAACCACAGGTCTGAGTAGTGAATCAGTGACTCTGAAAAATAAAGCATTCAAAATTAAACAGCCTGACCAGAAAGAAAAGAAAGGGAAATGAAGGATGACGGAAGCATCTGCCTCAGTACATTGTACCACCATGTATGCCGCCACATGCATCATGGGTATTCTAGAAGGTGAATACCACAAGTGGCAGAAAACCTCACTGAAGAAAAATTGTTAAAAACTTCTGCAATTAGTGGGCTGGAGAGATGGCTCGGAGGTTACGAACCCTGGCTGTTCTTCCAGAGGTCCTGAGTTCAATTCCCAGCAACCACATGGTGGCTCACAACCATCCATGTGATCTGGCGCCTTCTTCTGGTTGCAGGCGTACATGCAGACAGAACACTATACACAATAAATAAATCTTAAAAAAAAAAAAAAAATCTTCCACAATCAGATGAAAGTCATGGACCTAACCCCTCAAGTTTAATGGACCCCAAGAAAGATGAACCCAAAGAGATCCACAGTGAGACACCTTATTGCCCACACCCTACATATGGGAAAAGAAAAAGCAAATAAACTAAAACCAAAGTAAACAGAGGGAAGGAAAGTCAGGTCAGAAAGTCAATGGAGAAAAGTTCAAGTTTCTTCAAAAGATCAATAAAACTGGCAAACCAAAGCAGCAAGACTCAAATTACTAATTTGGGAATAGAAGTGGGAACAATGGCACCAGCAGATTTGTTATACATTTTTTGTGGTTACCCTGAAATGTACTGCTTTTGGTCTTGTTGAAGTTGTCCTGTTTATGGTGTAGACATTCCAAAGTTGATACAGAATGGCTTCGAGGCAGCCCCCGCTTTAGCCCCCTCTTTGAAGGAGAAAGAATTTCCTGGTTGAAGAGATTTCTTCGGACTTTCGTCACTTCTAAAAGCAGAGAGGGAGAGATAGGAGATAAAAAGTCTTATGTTGCTGTCAACTGAGGACATCAAATCCAAACAAAGCTACTTAAGGAAGCCACTCTGTAACCATATTAAAATGATTCATTCCCTTAGCACACTCCCAGGAGACCCTATAGTTCCCGAAAGTCTTTACATAGAATTCTGAATGAGGTAGAGGCCCAGTATCATTCTTTTGCTCATATACAGCTATCTCAGCATCATCTGTTCAAGGTAATTCATTCCTCAATGAACTGTCCAGAATTATCAACTGAAATAATACATACTAGTTTGTTTATTTTTAAATGCTGAGTAGAACTCAGCAGTGAAGCCATCATCTAATCTTTGATATTTCCTTGTGGGAAGTATATTTTTAATAACAAATTTAATATTTTTACCCATAAATTAGGTAATTAACTAATTAATTGATTTGTATGTATATTTCTGGTTTTCAAGACTGGGTTTCCCTATGTAATCCTGGTTGTGCTAGACCTCACTCTGTAGACCAGGCTGGCCTCGAACTTGAAATCCTCAAACTCAAGATTGCCTCTACCTCCCCAGTGCTGGGATTAAAGGCATGTGCCACCACTCCTCCACAACTTATAAATTTATTAATTTAATTATTGTTTATTATATTTATTAAATGTTTGTTTGTTAGCACAAGGGACCAGAGGTAGACAGATCTCTGTGACTCCAGGGCCAGTTTGGTCTACATAATGAGTGCCAGGCAGCTCCAACTAAATAATGAGAGCCTGTCTTAAAACAAAAAACATATTACTAAACTGAGAGAAATAGTCTTCCATAGGTATGAGCCCCTAATTGACTACCTAATACCAGGTGCTCAGTCCTGAAACCATGCACATACAAGCAACACTAAACAGCCTGAGCAGGTTGTATATTTTATGTGTAGGTTTGTGCTGCACACACATAAATGTAACAATAAAAAAGAAAAAGATCATGGTTTCCAAAGGGATGGAAGGGCGCAGGAGCAGAGGGTGGAAAAGGACAGAGGAAAGTTGTATAATTATATTTTAATCATAAAAGAAAAGCACTTTGACCAACATGTTTAAACTCCTTTGTCTAAAACAGTCTTCTCTTCCAATTTTGGATTTCATGATAATGACACTTTAAAATGTTTTAGGTCAGCCGGGCGGTGGTGGCGCACGCCTTTAATCCCAGCACTTGGGAGGCAGAGGCAGGCGGATCTTTGTGAGTTCGAGGCCAGCCTGGTCTACAAAGCGAGTCCAGGACAGCCAGAGATATTCAGAGAAACCCTGTCTCGAAAAACCAAAAAAAAAAAAAAAAAAAAGTTTTAGGTCAGTAATTTGTTAGTTTAGTATTTTAAGGCTATATAAACTATCTTATTCCCCTAAAACATGGAACTTGGATGTATTTTTTTTAACCAATGATGATATAGAGGTGTAACTTACATTAAATACATCCAATCAAAATAAATGTGTCAATCCAGTGAATAGGCATTGAAAAACAAAACCCACCTTGTGCTGTGTCTTTCCTGGGGTGTGGAGGCTGTGTAGAGGCAGGATGGGAGTTCTCCTGGAGACAAGAGATGAGGAAGATCAGCACAGGCATCCATTCAAGATAAAAGTACAGTTCTACCTGAACCTTCTGACTTGGCAACTCAGGGAGATCACAGCAGAAACAGTGCCATGCACTGAAGTCCAAAGACTTCCAAGCACTGTAAATGCACATAAAACTGAAAGTGTTATCACACACTCAGTCAATGATGTGATAGCACAAGGGAGACTTGTGTATACCACCACAGAAATATGGATGGTGTGTATGTGTATAAAATTCAGAATAAGTACAGTAGCTTAAATCTTTTGTTTTCTTTCTTGTTGCTTGGTTTCTTTGAAAACAAGAGTCTCTTTATGTAGTCCAGGCTGGCTACATATACAGATGTAGGTACATTAAAACAAACAAACTGTTGATGTCTGTTAGGTATATACAGAAAAGGGTCTGGGATTCTACACAACAGAGTATAATTGCTATTGCAACTTTTGAAGAATGGATACAGAGATATTGTTCGCATTACACGGTTTTGACTTTTTAGTGAAACCCACACAGGTAGATGAGGACACTGGGCTCTTTAATACCTCTACATCAAACTGCTATTGAGTGTTAAGTTTAGTAAAGGAATCAAGAGTCTAAATTCCAGGTGTATCTAAATAAGGGAATCGTTTTCAAGATTGTTTTCTATTTGCTCTTTCTAAAGATTTTACTTTGTGTGTGTGAGTGTTTTGCCTGCATGTCTGTATGTGTACCATGTATATGCCGACAGAGGTCAGAAGAGGGCACTGAATCCCCTGGAAATGGAATCATGAATGGCTTTGAGCCACCATGTGGCTAGCCTTGAACTCAGAGATCCATCTGCCTCTGTCTTCTAAGGGCTAGAATTAAAAGCATGTATCACCATGACCAGCCATGGCAACCTTAGACGATCTAAAATAAAAATCTTAAAGAATGCTAGAAAGTTTAAATCACTATAAAACCTAGTGATAACAGAGTTCTCCTAGCTTCTATTCATCTACTTTCGGATTTCTTGCCCTTCAGTAGTGACTGCAAGATCTGTAAGACTGGCATCTTATCCACAGATAAGGTGTGGTAAGGAATGAAATAGTGTGAGCTCTAAAGGAAGCCCTGCCTCCCATGCTAAGGACAGTGTAGAGATGAACAGCCAACACGCACGGTAAGGAAGATGCTTCTAAAACACGTTCTCACCGATGCGACCTCCTCTCAGTTTATGTTCCAAAGTGTCACTACATCTTTAGTCTCCTCTCATTCCTCAGCATGATGCTGATCCCACCTGGTTAGCAGATTCCAGGGACACCATTTTATTTCCCTGAACATGTGCTGCCACAGAAAAACCAATTACCACCAGGCTTCATGACTGTGGCCATCTTTTTTTTTCCTCTCCAATGCGCTATTGAAATGAAATTTAACATACTGAAAAGTACTTTTTTTGGGAAATAATCAAACATCTATTATTATCATACAATAATATATTATTTTTCAATGACATTCTCATTGTTATTTTATAAATTTTACTATATACCTTAAAAACTTTGAATTTAAAATTTATTTTGCCAGGTGTGGTGGCGCACACCTTTTTTTTTTTTTTTGTTTTTTCGAGACAGGGTTTCTCTGTGTAGCTCTGGCTGTCCAGGACACCCAGGGCTATTACACAGAGAAACTCTGTCTCAAAAAACCCAAAAACCGATTTATTTCAGTTATTTTCAGTTATGTGCATGTATGTCTTGTATGTCTGTGTGTGGCTATGCACACATGATCATTCACAGGTGTCTTTGGAGGTTAAAGGCATATGATCCCAGGGTGCTGTAGTTCCAGGTGGTTATGAGCTTTCCCAGTATGGGTTGTAAAGACCAAAACTGAGTCCTCTGGAAGGGAAGCAAGTGCTCCTAACTCTAAGCCATCGCTCCAGCCCCCACTCCTAGCTTTTACTTATTTTCTTCATCTTACCATAACGATCATAGTCTTTGTGTTCGTTTGTTCACAGATGTATGTATTTGTGTGGGGACAAGTCTACATGTGTGGCAGGTCCACATGAGCACATGTGGAAGCCAAAGAACAATTCAGGGTATCATTCTTTTAGGTACTACCCACATTTTTGTTTTTGAAATTCGGTCTCTTACTGGCCTGAAATAGCTGTCCCGCCAACCCATCGAAAGAAGATTCTTTGTCTCTCAGTGGTGGATTACAAGTATGTGCCACCATGCCATGTGTTTTATGTGTGGGTTCTAAACTAACTCAGGTCTTCATGTGCATAGCAAGCACTTTTATCAACTGAGCATGTCCCCAAATCCCGGCTTTTTGTTTTGTTTTTTTGAGATGGGGTTAGCTTGTGTAGCCCTGGCTGTTCTGGAACTCACTCTATAGACCAGGCTGACCCAAACTCAGATATCCACCTGCCTCTGTTTCCTGATTGCTGGGATTAAAGGAGTTTGCCACCACTACCTGGTGCCAGTTTTGTTTTTTTAATGATTTATGTGTATTGGTGCTTTGTCTGCATATATGTCTGTGTGAGGGTGTTGAATCCCCTGACGTTAGAGTTACAGACAGTTGAGAGCTGCCATGTGGGTGCTGGGAATTGAACTTGGGTCCTCTGGAAGAGCAGCCAATGCTCTTAACCCCTGAGCCATTTCTCCATCCCACTGGATGTATTTCTTAAACATCAGTTCTAGAGATCAAATTCAGGTCCTCATGCTATTACAGCAAAAAGTTGATTGACTGAACTATCTCCTCGATGTATATCCTCCCAATCCCTGTCTGTCTGTGTAGTGTGAGTGTGCGTGTATGTTTGAGTGTGTGTGTGTGTGTGTGTGTGTGTGTGTGTGTGTGTGTGTGTGTG
>CAJQZJ010009840.1:1388299-1410276 GCA_907164525.1 Lophiomys imhausi
GTGTGTGTGTGTGTGTGTGTGTGTGTGTGTGTGTGTGTGTGTGTGTGTATGTGTTGAGGGGTACAGTTCTGGGGATTGGACTCAAGTTGCAAGTACTTTACTGACTGAACTATCTCCATGGCCCTTGTGTGTATGGGGGGGGATTAATTTATATTTCTTTATTCCTTTGGGTATAGTTTAATACATGCTCACAAAAATATTTGACACTAGGTGAATATCCCTAAATCCAAAAGTCCAAACTCTGAACTGAACTATAACACAAGATTTTTCTTTCTGAAAATGATTATTTGCTTATGTATATGGATGTTTTGTCTGCATGTATATCTGCACACCAGAAGAGGGCAACAGATCCCACAGAGAAGATTGTGAGGCACCATGTGGCTACAGGGAATTAAAATCAGCACCTCTGGAAGAGCAGCCAGTGCTCTTAAGCATTGAGTTATCTCTCTCATCCCCAAAGATTTTTTTTTGGGGGGGGGGTGGGGAGATTGTCAATACTTCACAAAAATACTCCAAAATCCAAAGACTCTGAAATGTCATTTTAGGTAAGGTACCCTCCAAAGCTGACTTCTTAACAGGAGAAACTCCACCTTGCCTCTTCAACCTGGTTAGCAGAGTTAACAGCTCTTATCTACTGGTGATTACTTACATTTCTCATAGCTCTCCTGGACACTTTGGGAACTTCAATTTGTCGAAGAGTCTGTGAAATCTCTGCAATGCTTTTATGTCTTATTAATGCATTTTTCCTTTTAAAAATAGAAAACACACCAAACAGAGTAAATATGTAGTTAGGTTTGTGTGAAACCAGCATCTAAACTATGCTGTCTAAATGCTGGTTAGTTGTCCTGAGGCTGGCCAGTATTTATAACAAGTCCAGAATTACAAAAAATGGCTAATACAATTCAAGTAGTCAGTAACAATGGAAGGCAGAAGGGAAATATAAGCTGAAACCTTAATCTTATTTCACAAGTTCCTAGTTCTTAGACACAACTTGTAGACAGTAAAGAAGGGCTTTGTAAACCAAAATAAATACCATATATTCCCTGAGTAATAAAGATAAAGTTTTGGATGCTACTCAGAGGGAACTCATGAAAGCTCTAGTCTGTGATTCTGCTACAAGGACAAGTGCCAACTCAGTGCATTAGATGGACAAAGGTAAGACTGTCTTCAAACCAGCCCCTACTCTGACCCTAACTATAGTGCAAGAAATCGCTCTGATGCTCTGCCGCCGACCTTCTCTTCTTGGCTGATCTGGTCCGCAGCTCCTCCAGCTGCTCAGAGTCAGTGATGGCCAACACTGATCTGTGAGTGCTCGATGAGAGAGGGGGTGACTTGCTCTCTTGAATCACAGAGTCATCACTAAAAAATTCCGTAGGCAGGACGCCAGCCAGCTCCTGAGGAATCTTTAACCCCAGGCTGTGGTAAAGTTGTCCAACAGTCCCTGGGATGGAATCAATATACCTGTGGAATATATTGGTTACATGTAGAACTGAATGACCACCTCATCCCCTCTATCTCTGCACCCAGCATGAAAAAATACCCTTGTTACCTAATAATTCTAAGATAACCCCATGAGTAGTCACTGGTGGTAAAAAACAAACAAACAAAGAACAATTTTAAATTAAGCCAGTAGTCATTGACTCACAATCTCAAAATCTCCTCCAGAAACTCTGACAGGTATGCTGAGTCCTTCTTAAGACACACCATGCGCAGCAAGTCTGTCATCTGAGAGAGAGTGCAGAAAGTTACCGCAGCTCTGCTGAGAAGCTGAAAGCAGGAGTGCATGCTCTCAGTGCAGCAGCCATGGACTCACCTCCTCCACTACCTGCTCCACCTCATCTGTACTTTCCAGTATTGAGGGGCACTGCTGACACATCTCCAGACGAAGAAACACCTGAAGCTGGCACCTTCAAGAAAAAAAATACTTTGTTGCTTGTCCTTTGACCGCAGCTTACCGAAAACGCTTTCTTAGAGCAAAAACTTACTCGTTATATAAGAAACAATGACCAGGAATGAGGAATGTAACTCAGCACTAAAGCACATGCTTAGCATATACAAAACCCTGAATTCAATGTCCAGCACTGAAAAGAGGGGAGGAGGGGAAGCAGTACATGGCTGAGGGAAACCCAGGGACATAGCTCAGTTGGCAAAGTGCTCGGCTACCATGCCTTAGACCATGCATTTGAGTCCCAGCACTACATAAACTGGGCATGGTGATGCACATACATATGTAATCTCAATACTTGTGAGGCTGAAGTAGGAGAATCAGGAACTCAAGTCCAGCCTTAATTACATAGCAAGTTTGAAGCTAGTCTGAGTTCTTTAAGTCTTTTTTTTTTTTTAAAGGAAGGAGGAAGGGATGGAGGGAAATGAGTCCAGTGCTTTCTCTAACTACTGGTGTGCTTTTTTTTTTTTGGTTTTTCGAGACAGGGTTTCTCTGTGTAACAGCCCTGGCTGTCCTGGACTCTCTTTGTAGACCAGGCTGGCCTCGAACTCACAGAGATCCGTCTGCCTCTGCCTCCCGAGTGCTGGGATTAAAGGCGTGTGCCACCACCGCCCGGCTCACTGGTGTGTTTTTTAAGTAACTCAAACTGCCCATGAGAATATCATAAAGATAACTAACAAAAGCTAACCTCAGCATTCTGCTTTGGAGTAATGATAAAAATTAACAAAGTGATTTCTTACTCTCTGACTTTGTCTTCTGTATCCATCTTTCCCCCTAGATTCTGTCGGAGAGTTTTGCTGGTTTTTAAGAAGTTACTGTTCATATGATTCAAGCAGGTCACCTGCAAATATAAAGTAATTATGTAGGAGAGAAAAATTACTTATTTCTAGTTTGCTTCATATGTTTCTCTCTTTTTTTATTTGAATGGAAAACCACTGAAATGAATGTTTTCTTTTGAAATCTTAAAGAAAAACTTTTAAAAATATGTATACTCAAGTAGACACAGCAAGCCTTTAGATTTGAACTGTTAACTTTCCTTGGCTATAAAGATGGTTCAACAGAGCCATCATAGCCAATCAACAACATATATTGCTCTTGCAGAAGATTCCTAGCACCTATGTTGGAGAGCTTACAACCACTTGAAGAAAGAAAAAAAAGAAAGAAAGAAAGAAACAAACAAACAAAGAAAGAAAGAAAGAAAAGAAGAAAGGAAGGAAGATCCTTTTTTTTGAGACAGGGTCTCTCTCTTTTTGTATCTTTGGCTATCCCAGAACTTATCATGTAGACCAAGCTAGCCTTGAACTCACTGAGATTCTCCTACCTATGAGTCCCAAGTGTGGGAATTAAAGGAATGAGCCACCACATCCAGTTATATACACGTAATTTAAAAAAAGAAGGTTCCACAAAGCAGTGGTAACTGTAAATAGCTCTTGTCCACTATAGACAGAGACCCTTGCTTTTGCCATTAAACATGAATAAAAGCAATAAGGTATTCTAAAACAGTGGTTTGCATCACTGCTAGAGTTATGTAAAGAGTTTTTAAAACAAATAGATGCCCAAATCCCAACAAAAAGACTTGGAGTTAGACTGTCAGTCTGGAAGGACCAGATACTAGCATTAAAAACAAAACAACACGGCTGGAGAGATGGCTCAGCAATTAAGAGCACTGTTGCTCTTCCAGAGAACCCAGGTTTGAGTCCCAGCACCCACATGGCAGTTAACAATGTCTGTAAATCCAGTTCCAGGGGACCCAGTGCACATGGTGTGCAGATACATGCAGACAAAATACTCAAACACAAAATATAAACAGATAAATGACAATAATAAACCAAAGCAACAAGGTGATTCTGAAGAGGAGCTAGGGTTAAAATCATCAGTTTAATTCACGTTGCTAACATACTACACAAATTACAGCACTCTCATTAGGACAGAGGTCCACTTGGATTTCTGGTCTCTAGCATATCATGTTCACATTCCAAAACCTGGAGTTGTACTCAATCTTCTACTCATCATTTTTCTTTTCTTTCTTTCTCTCTTTTTAAAAAATATTCACTTATCTGTATTTTATTTTATACGGATGGATGTTTTGACTGCATGTACATCTGTGCACCATATGCATGCAGTGCCCAAAGAGGCCAAAAGAGCCAAAAGAGGGCACGAGATCGCTTGGAACTGGAGTTACAAAAGGTAGCTACCATGAAGCTGGGAGTTAATTATACCTGGGTCCTCTCTAAACCAGCCAGTGCTTTTTTTTTAATCACTGAGCCATCTCTCTAGCCTACTCACCATTTTTCAATCATGTACAGCATAATGGAAATTCTTCAAGGTATATGCACTAAACCACGAACCACTACATCTATGACAGCATTATTTAGACCTTACTTCTAATTCCTTGACGTCTTTCGATTTTAGGAATGCTTTAATAGTTGAGATCATATTCTGAGCACATGAATACAAAGTGATTTCTCCCGTAGCCATAGTTTTTTGGTAGTTGTCATGTATGTAAGATAGAAGCTCCTCTTCAGTTTTAAAATCTGTGTGAGAAGAAAAAAAGAACATTTTGTTATCATATTTACTTAGATCAACTCTGTACATCATTTAAGGGTTTATCAATTGGGAAGAAAAACTTTTGTCTTCTAGGAGAAATCTAATTATGTCTGGAACAGGGGTAACTAACATGCAGTGTGTAGCTGCTAGGGGTGATGTTAAATATCCCACAGTGCCTAACACGGGCCAATAAGGACAGCTTCTTCAAAATGCCACTAGTGCCAAGACTGAGATAGAATAGAGATTAGTGATTACTCACTCCTAAGGCTTTGTAAGTGCACATAATAAACATGTAAGGTCAAGAAAAAATTTTAAAGTGCCTTTGTTCATTGATGACATGATTTTCTATGTAGGAAATCTGAAAGAACAAGAAAGCTCCTGGAATTAATGAGGGATTGTAATAAGGTTTTATAAAGCAAAGTTAACATACAAAAGCCTGCCGCTTCCTAAATATTTACAAGTGGAATTTGAAACTAAAACCACATTATCAGAGACCAGATGTGGCTCAGTGGTTAAGAGCACTTGCCACTCTTGAAGAGGACCCATAAGGCACCTCACAATTGCCTGTAATTCCAGTTTTAGGGGATCTGAAGCCTCTTTTGGCCTCTGCAGGTAAAGACATACATGTGATACAAATACATAATAAATTCAGGCAAACACATACACATGTAAAATACAAACAAACCTTTAAAAAAATCAATTATTTTAGCATACAAAAAAAGCACCCAGGAATTAAATCTAAATATATATGACACATGTAAGGAAAACTACAAAACTATGGAAGAAATCAAAGAATCAAATAAATGGCAATATCTCTAAGTTCATAAATAGGCAGGCTTTATAGTATCAAGACGCAAGCTCTTCCCACCTAATATACAGAGTTAATGCAACCCACTGACGACCTCAACAAGTTAGTCTGAGGATATTGGTAAACATATTAAAGTTTATAATAACTTTATTATAAGTTTATACTAAAAGCCAACTCAGTGCTGAGAGATAACAGAAGAGGACTAAAAATTACCCAACTTTAAGACTTACTGTATGTGTGGTGTCAGGAAAACAAACCCAAACTGATCAATAGAACAGAACAGAGTTCAGTATTAGACTCCTAAGTACAGTCAGCCGACCTTTGACAAAGAACAAAGGTTGCGATACAATGAATATAAGATCACTAAATGATGCTACAACAACTGAACACTCAAATGGGAAGTGTTAGGCTCAGACACAACCTTTATCCTCCACAGACTCCTCAAAACGAGCCAGTGCATATGAAAATACAAGGTCTAGGACTGCTAGAAGATAACAAATGAAAGCTAAATTATCTAGGAGAAAGGAGGGAGAGAAGTTCAAGGCAGGACTCAGCCACATAGTAGGCAAAACCAGTCAACTAAAAATAAATTAAATACTAAGTTTTACCAATATATACTGACATGAGTGTAAAAGGTAAGCTATAGATTTGGAGAAAATATTTGCAAAGGACATCTGATAAAGGTCAATTGTCCAAATACACAAAGACCTCTTAAACTCAGTAACAACAGGCTAGCAAGAGGGACCCACAGTTAAGTGTGCCCACTGCCAACCCTGATGACCTGGGTCTGATCTCTAGAACCCATCAATGGAGTGAGGACAAGTTCCCACTAGCTGTCCTCTGACCTCCATGTGTACACCATAACCCATACACATATGTGAACATACAAATTAAAATGTTGTAAAAAAATTATTAAACCTCAACACTATGGTCCCCTGAGGGTCACAGCTCAGCGGCATGTTCTAGGGACCTGATCTCCCAGCATCAGCATTTTTAAAAGAAAGATGAAATGGAGCACGCTTATAATCCCAGTTCCAGGGAATGGAGACAGATGAATCCTTAGGGCTCACTAGCTAGCCAGCCTAGTCTCAGCAAGCTCCAGGCCAGTGAAAGATCCTACAGGGCATGGTGGCATATCCCTGTAATCCCAGAAGTGGGGAGTAGAGGGAGGAGGATCAGGAGTTCAAGGTCAGGCTCAGCTACATAGTGAGTTTGAAGATAGCCTGGACTACATGAGACCTCAGTTCAATATAATACATTAGTTAAATAATTTTTGAGAGGTGGATGTCTCCTGAAGAATGACAGCTGAGGTTGTCCTCTGGTCTACATGGAAACAAATCCTAGTCTAGTATTCACTTCCCCAAATATCTCAACCTATCTCTCTTCTTTCATCCTTCTCCCACTATTTCATTTTATTTATTTGCGTATTTATTTACATGAGATTTCAAATAGCCCAGATGGCCTCGAACTCATTATAGATGAAATGATACCAAACTTCTGATCCTCCTGCCACTGCCTCCCAGGGCTGAGATTATATGTGAGCAACATCATGCTAAGTTTAATGACTCAAACTCAAGGACTTCATGAATGCTAGGCAAGCCTCTATCAACTGGGCTAGATTCCCCAGCCTCTAGCTCTCTTATATAATACCACAGACACCAAATGCTCTAGAATGAATGAATACCTTTAAGTTTAGAACTTCTTAATATTCTTCCTCTATCTTCCAATTTCTCTGCTGTTCTGCCTACAACTGTTTTTTTGGAGCCCTTTCTCCACAGCCACATCTGGACTGCCATCTGGATGTAACTTCTGAGCCTTTACATTCAGCCTTGCCACATTCAACATCTTCAAGGAGCGGGACATGGCATTCATCTTCTGTCTCACTGGAGTTCGAGGGATACCACCTGGCAAAACATCATCATGAGAAGAAAAGTCAAGTTTCATTTCTATGAAATGAAGACCCATATGCTCCAAATACTATAAAAGAATACTGGAAAGAAATATCTTCCTTCAGAATTATTTGAACCAGGTAGTTCTTTTACCTGCTTTTACCTATAATACAAAGTAAAAAAGTTTCTTTTACTAAGTTTAGAAACTAAATATCTGAACAATCATTTTTTTTTAAAGATTATTTTATTTTGGGGGCATGATTCTTTTGCCTGCATGTATACATGTGTATCATGTACATGTCTGGTATCCAGGGAGATCAGAAGATCTCCTGGAACTGGAGTTACAGATGGTTCTGAGCTGCATGTGGGTGCTGGGAACTAATCCTGGGTCCTCTGCAAAAGCAACAAGTGCTCTTAACTGCTGAGCCATCTCTCTAGCTCCATTTCAATGACTTTTCACAAAGCAAATACTAAATGCACTTCAATTTGGTGCTGTCTAATAGAGTGGAGATGAGACTTTTCTTCTTTCAGTACTAGGTATAGAGTGCATAACACAAGGATGCTAATGTGGTATGAGTTTACTAAAATAATCAATTATGAGAATGTTTTTGTTTAATTCCAGGTGGGAGGCTGCTTAAGACACAGGTGTAAAGTATTGACTGTCTCGCAGGAGCTAGCAGGGGCGTGGCTTAGCCAGCTGAGCAAGTTTAACTCAGAGGACTTGAGAAAGGGATAAAAAGCCAGAGCCCGGAGGAAAAGGGGGCTACAAAGAAGTAAAAGAAGAGAAAGGGCTACAAAAAAGAAAGAGGTTGCTGCTCTCCCAGCTGCTGGTGCTCCCCCAAACTGCTGCTTGTTCTTCCTGCTGCCGTCTTCTGGTTTGCTGGACTCCTACCTCCTTTCTCCAGCACTTCTTGCTTTCTAAGTGCTTCAACTTCTATTCGCAAACTCTCTAGTTGCATAATCATTTCTGCAATCCTTATGTCATAGGAGTCTGGGAGAGCAGCAACCTCTTTCTTCTTTGTAGCCCTTTTTCTTCTTTTACCTCTTTGTAGAGCCCCCTTCTCCTGAGGGTTCTGGTTTTTTATCCCTGTCTCAAGGCCTCTGAATTAATCTTGCTCAGCTGGCTAAGCCACGCCCCTGCCAGCTCAGGAGACAGTTTGCACTTGTCTTTTTTTTTTTTTTCTTTTGGTTTTTCGAGACAGTGTTTCTCTGGGTATCTTTGGCTGTTCTGGACTCACTTTGTAGACCAGGCTGGCCTTGAACTCACAGAGATCCACCTGCCTCTGCCTCCCAAGTTCTGGAATTAAAGGTGTGCACCACCATGCCCGGCAATTAGACAGCTGTGAACTGCCATGTGCACACCTCTTAAGCAGGCTCACACCTGAGATTAAACAAAAACATTCTCATAATTGGTTATTTTGATAAACTCATACTACAATGCTAGGCATTGTGAAACAATTTAGCAATCTGTATCAAAGCCAATTTTCATACTCTTTAACGCAGTAATTCATTCTTGGAAACTGCTATAAAGGAAATCTCTCAGAGTTTACCCATGATATGTACTTCAGTATTTGTGATAGAAATTGAAAGAAGTCTACATGTTCAACACCATGAGTGAAGCAGAATGATTAAAAAGGTAAAATCGGTCTGTGGATGGGGCTCAGGAGTAAAGCATTGCCTAACATGGCTGATGTCCTGGGTTCAGTTCACAGGATGGGGCTAAGGGAGGCAAAATAACTGATGAGCAAATATTTGGAAATAGTAAAAAAAAAAAAGCTGTATTGATATTTCTAGTGTAATTTTAAAAAAGATGCTCAATCCAGTAGAAAGGAAGAACATCAAAACTTAATCTATATTGACCTAATATAATTATTCTCAAATTTGAAATGAAAAATTTTGCCTTAAGTTATCATTTCAATCTTAATCAACCTTTTGGTTTTTTTTTTTTTTTTTGAGAAAGAATAAGTTTTTTAAAACATACATTCGGGGTTGGAGAGATGGCTCAATGGTTAAGGTTCCTCCAAAGGACCTGGGTTCAAACCCGAGCACCCACATGACAGTTCACAGCCAGGCGTTGTGACATACACCTACAATCCCAGCGCTCAGGAGGCAGAGCCAGGGGGATCTCTGTGAGTTCAAGGCTAGCATGGTCTACAGAGTGAGTGCCAGGACAGCCAGGGATACACAGAGAAACCCTGTCTCAAAAAAGCCAAAAATAAAATGAAATAAAGCAGTCTCGGCCACATGTGATGGTATACACCTTTAATCCCACCACTCATAGGCAGAGGCATGTGGATCTTTGTGAGTTTGAGGCCAGCCTGGTCTACAAAGTGAGTGCCAGGACAGCCAGGACTCTATTACACAGAGAAACCCTGTTTTGAAAAACAAACAGACAAATAAGTAAAACATACAATCTCAAAAGGAAAACAAGATTGCCTTAAGAAACAAGCTTTCTATGTGCATACGTTTCTTTCTGCTGCGTTCTTGATTAACTATCGCAGATTCTTCATGAGACTTTCTTTGGTAGAGCTCGGAGAGGCAGCATGTTAGCTCACTTTCAGTTTTGGACGATTCTGCATTATCAGGTGAGGCAGGCTGTAATAACCTGGAGGACAAGATGCATAGTATAAGGCCAAATTCAAGTCCGCACCATGGGAATCAGGGTGCGTGCAGGGCTGTCAGCATCACCCATGCACACTAGCTCCAGCAGACTCACTGTCCCTGAGAGCTGGGCAGGAGAGAAGCTTTGCTCTCCTGTTTTCCTTTCTTAAGTTTTGCCTTGCCATTAATTTGAAAATATGAACTTTTCAACTATAAAAGCAGAGAATACAATATAAAACGGTAAGGGTGCAGCTAGCATCAAGATTAAATTCTTGTTAATAGTTATAGCTGCTTCCGACATTTAAAAGAAACTAGACATTGCAGACATAAAGCCCTGTTCCATCTTTTCCTACCCCCACCACAGGTATTTTTAGGCTTGTTTGCATTTTATGTATATACACACACATGATTTCTGTTTTCTATATTATAAACTCTATATAATATTACAATTTTATCTTTTGCAATTGCTCATAATCAACATAGTTTTCATTTGTATATAAGTAGCTCTAGTTTATTCATCTTTACTAGTTTTATCAAAGTATATGAGAGAGCAATGGCTCAGTGGTTAAGAGCACTTATTGCTCTTTCAGAAGACATGGTGGCTCAAACCATCTCTACCTCTACTTTCAGGGGACAATTCTGGCTCCCTAGGGCATCTGCACTCATGTGATATATTCATATGCAGGCATACATACCTATATATAATTTGTCCTAGGTTATGTCTAATAATTTTAAAGTGAGATATATATATCAGACATACACACACACACACACACACACACACACACACACACACACACTTCTTTGTTTGTTTGTTTTTTGGGACAGGGTTTCTCTGTATAGCCCTGGCTGTCCTGGAACTCACTCTGTAGACCAGGCTGGCCTCAAACTTATTGAGATCTGCCTGTCTCTGTTTCCCTCGTGCTAGAATTAAAGGCATGTGCCACCACTGCCTAGATTCATATTTTTTAATCTAGTAGAAATTTATTACTGTGTTTTCTAAAAGATTAAAATCTAATTGTTATCTCTTGGATAGTCAATTGTCACAGTATTAATTATTAAACTGAATTTTTTTTCCCTGCTAGCTCACAATGCCACCCTTGTTTGTTATACGCCACATTCCCATAATTCCAGAAGTCACTTTCTAGGTTCTCTACCCTCTTCTACTGGTTTTTGCTTATATGTACGCTAATGCCACAGTGCCTTATGTACTGTTAATTTTACAGAAAATCTTCCTATCATGAGAGGAGGAACTTCTGCTTTGACCTTAGACTTTTTTTTAATCCATCTTTTCTTACACTTATTCCTAAGTACCTTAGTTTCTTCTCCAGTGCTGGTGTCAAAACCAAGGTAGGACAAACATTCTGTGACCTACATACTGAGTCCTCTCTCTCTCTCTCTCTCTCTCTCTCTCTCTCTCTCTCTCTTTCTCTCTGTCTCTCTTTCTCTCTCTCTCTCTCTCCTCAAGACAGGGTTTCTTTGTGTAACAGTCTTGACCGTCCTGAACTCACTCTGTAGACCAGGCTGGCTTCGAACTCACAGAGATCCTCCTACCTGTGCTTCCCTAGTGCTGGGATTAAAGGCGTGTGCCACCATGCTGGCTACCCTGAGTCCTCTTAATGGCTTGTTAACATAAGTTTCTTTTCTTGGAAATTGTAGTTTTAAGACTATAGTCTCAAGGGATCAATTCTATAGTTCATAAATGATAGTTTCTGTTTATGGTGGGTATACTATTAACTCTATACATTGATTTTGTATGCAGTAACATGGCTGGATTCTTTTAGTTTAATAATTTACCTGTAAAATCTTTTGGCATACATTCAATACTTAGAGATACTTTTTTTGAAATAATGCAAAGTAAAATTGTACACTGAAAACTGCAAAATACCATCGGAAATTAAAGATATAAACAGATGGATGTGCCAAGTTTATAGATAAAAGATTAAACATGCCAGTTTTTCTCCAAACTTAGCTATGAGTCTATACATACCCAGTCAAAATTCAAACAGGCTTTTTTTGAGCAAATTAAACTGTCAGATTTGTGTGTGTGGTGTACTTGATAGTTTGTGTGATGAACTGTGTACACCTGTGTGCATGCATGAGGAGACCAGAGAATGCTGGGTGTCTTCTTTTTTTTTTTTTGTTTTTCGAGACAGGGTTTCTCTGTGTATCCCTGGCTGTCCTGGACTCACTTTGTAGACCAGGCTGACCTCGAAATCAAAGAGATCTGCCTGCCTCTGCCTTCTGAGTGCTGGGATTAAGGGCATGCAAACCACCATCCCCGGCCTGCTGGGTGTTTTTATCTATTGCTCTCTACTTTATGTGTGGCCATGCCTGTCTTTTATGTGGTGCTTGGGATTTGAACTTGGGTCTTCCTGCTTTCACAGCAAGTGCTCTTACCCACTGAGCCATTTCTCCCGTCCCAACAGGCAAATCTAAACTTCACTTAGACATCAAGAAATCTACAATCAAAGCAATAGAAAATAAAACAAGTTGAAACTACTTACCCTATCTGATTTAGAGACTTAAAACTATAAAGCTACAAGCTGGGCGTGGTGGCGCACACCTTTAATCCCAGCACTTGGGAGGCAGAGGCAGGCAGATCACTGTGAGTTGGAGGCCAGCCTGGTCTACAAAGCGACCCCAGGACAGCCAGAGCTGTTACACAGAGAAACCCTGTCTGGAAAAAAACAAACAAACAAAAAACTATAAAGCTACAGTATGTGGTACTGAAGTATAATAAAATTTAACCACATGATATATACACAGTTTCTGGACTTTTCAGTCTAGAAAGCTGTTTTAACAATGGTGGTCAACTGACTGAAAGTAATTCAACTGGAAAAGAATTCTAGCAAATGATACTAGAATAAGTAGATGGGAGAGAAAAAAAATCTCAACTTTTATCTTTCAATAATAATTTGAATTTCTACTGTATCTACATTTCTAATATGATGTATTTGTGTCTTTTATCTTTTTCAATTGTCTAGTATTAAGGCCTACATTTAATTTTCTTTCTGGTTTTTTTGTGTGTGTTCACAGACATGGGTGTATGATTTGTATGGAGGGTCACACCTTTGTGGAGTCAGTCTTATCCACAGGTTCCAAGGAGTGACTCAGAAACAAGGTATGTGCAGCAGGCAGTGTCACTGCTGAGGCAAGAGGGAGGTAGTTTTAATTTTTCCTTTTGTTCTGGACAAGTTCTGCTAGGCAGCCCAGACTAGCCTCTAACTCTCCATCTTACCAAGTGCTGAGGTTATAGGAGAGCACCACCATACCTGGTTCTTAACTTTCTCTTTAGAGAAATAACCAGTGAAGCCTATATTTATTTCAGCATAAATTAATCTATTGTCTTAGTCAGTGTTCTATTGCTGTGAAGAGACACCATGACCACAGCAGCTCTTATGAAGAAAAGCATTTAATTGGGATTTGCTTACAGTGTAGAGGTGTAGTCCACTTTCATTATGGTGAGGAACATGGCTGCACACAGGCAGACAGGGTAGCTGTGAGTTCCATATCCAGATCCACAGGCTGCAGGAAACGAGACACCAGGAAGGCTTTTGAAACCCCGAAGCCCACCTCCAGTGACACACTTCCTCCAACAAGGCCACACCTCCTCATTCCTCTCAAGTAGTGCACTCCCTAATGACCAAGCGTTCAAATATATGAGCCTATGAGGGTCATTCTTATTCAAACCACCCCACCTATATTAGAGTTTGATATTTTCTTTGTATTTATTTGTGTGTGTGCGTGCATACACACATGTGCCATGGCACACAAGTAAAAGTCAGAGGGTAACTTGCAGAAGTTATCCTCTTCTTCCACCATGTAGATTAGAGTATCAAACTTAGGTCACCAGGCTTGGCAGCTAATCACTTTACCCACCGAACCATCTCACCAGCCTAAGTTTGCTTAATTTCCACTTTGATACTTAGGTCTAGATATTTCCTGGTTTGCATATATTTCATATAAATAGACAAACAGTATGATGGTTTAAATGAAAATAGCCCCCTATATACAGGCTCATATATTTGAATGTTTGGTCTGTAGTTGGTGGACTATTAAGGACGAATTAGGAGGTGTGGCCTTGTTGGAGAAGGTGTGTCACTAAGGGTGGGCTTTGAGGCTTCAAAAGTCTACACCAGGTCTCATCTCTCTCTTGTTCTGCCTCCAACTTGTTGATCAGCTCTCAGCTACTGCTCCTGAATCATGCCTTCTGCCGTACTTCCAACCATGATGGTCGTGGACTAACCCTTGAAGCTGAAACCAAAACCCTAATGCATGCTTTATTTTATAAGCTGCCTTAGTCATAGTGTTTCTTCACAGTAACAGAGCGGTAAGATAGACAGATGTGTGTTTGTACACTACCTCAGTATTTATCACTTTTGACTGAACTATTCCTCTAAATGCATTTAAAATATGCTATTTTTCTATTCTCAGAAATCATTTTTAAAAGTGCCTTTTAGTACAAGAAAATAATGTAGTGATGTAACAGCAGCCTAAAAATGCAGAGAACCACCATCCTGCATCAAGTTGGTAAATCTGCAACAGTTAAGACGTGACAATGAGTTATACACGGAAATGCTCCTTTAGAACAAGCTTATTTACACCTGACTATTGACTTCAAAACTCAATACACAAAGAGACAGATAAAGTGTTACCAAAACGATTCCATGAAGTCTGAAGTGGCACCACTGATGTTAGAGAAAGGAAACCACTTTTCCACAAAAGCTGGACTCCAGGGACTGGTGTGACAAAGCTCCTGCTGGACCCACTCTGGAACACAGGGAGCTAAAGGGACAGAAAACAGTAGAAGACATCAGACCTAAGGAGAGAATCCAAGCTCATGCTCTTTCCCTGGACTAACTCCTTCTCTCCAAATGCTCATTGTTACATCTGCCATTCTGCATTACCTACTCCTACAGGTCTATCTCATTTGGGGCAGGGGAGGAGGGACAATGAAAACATAATTTGAAGCTTTTTGTTCCTATTACTAACATAATTCTTCATCTTATTTCTGAAATATTCTTCTAGAGGCATTTAAAACTATACTATTTTGTTTTTCTTTCTTTTTGTTTTTTTGAGATAGGGTTTCTCTGAGCAGCCTTGGCTGCCTGGAACTTGCTCATAGGCCAGGCTGGCCCTGAACTCACAGAGACCCGCCTATCTGGATAAAATTATGCGGTTTTTCTATTCTCAGAAATTTACTATAAGAATAAATAGTATGCCAGGCGTCGTGGAACATGCTTTTAATCCCAGCACTTGGGAGGCAGAGCCAGGAGGATCTCTTCATGTTCAAGGCCAGCTTGTCTACAAAGCTAGTTCCAGGACAGCCAGGGCTGTTACAGAGAAACCCTATCTTGAAAAATCTTTATATGTGCCGGGCGGTGGTGGCGCACGCCTTTAATCCCAGCACTTGGGAGGCAGAGGCAGGCGGATCTTTGCAAGTTCGAGGCCAGCCTGGTCTACAAAGTGAGTCCAGGACAACCAGAGCTGTTAAACAGAGAAACCCTGTCTCGAAAAAAAACAAAACAAAAAAATCTTTATATGTATGTGTGTGTTTCATTGTATTTTCATTCAGTTCTTAAATTTTTCATTATGGCACTTTGAAACATGTATCACTGAGCCTTGTTCATATCACTCTCTTCTTAAACTGTGCCAACTTTGCTTCAAACAGTTCTCCTGCTTTCATGTCACATGTGCATATCTATGTATGCATACAGAAAGATAAATCCCACATGAGAGAAATACAGAATATTTTGTCTTCCTTTCCTAGTACACTGTTATTATCCACTTAAATCTCTTTTCCTGTTGTTTTGTTTTCAATTTTCCTTCTACTTTTATGCCCCATCCATCTAATTTACAGCCATAAAGTACATTAAGAGCCAGGGTTCATCTTATGACTAACTCAAAGCATTCCATAATGCCTTTGGCCAAAGTCCTTCAGGGTTTCTAAGACTAGCGACTTAAACTGCCTGTAGCTTGTACTAGAGCTTGCTTTTATCTGACTTACAACATCCTGAGGTTCCACTAAAGCATGAAGAAAAAAGAAGGCCGGGAAAGACTGCCAACCATCCATGCTATGTTAATTACTGGTGTGAAAACTTACCACAAGAAACAGGATCTTCAAATAAATTATGAGCCTGTTCCAGTACACTATCTACAACATCTGAGAAAAGGGAGGTTGTATCTTGGCAGTCTTCAGTCACAGCTGTCTGGAGAAAATGTCTTTGAACTTCAGCCTCTTTGGCTCGGAACACTGTAAGAATCATGGCATTGGCAGAGAATGGGGAAATAATTCCTGTGATGGGGGGCCAACCTTCACCAACATCCACATTGGCAACCTACAAAGAAATGCTAATTAGTTGAGAATATTGTCACTATGCCTAAAAGAATGTAGCCTACTAGAACAATAGCTGTCTATCAGTGAGTGGCACAAGAGAATTTACTAATCATATAATCCCTATGTTTCAACCTATAAGAAAAAGCTTACAGTGATATTTACTATGTGTTTATTGTCTCTAGATCTTTCCAAATTGTATTTGTTTTAATAGTGAATAGCAGGAAAACAAGATTTATTCAGGTGAGAAAAAAAGTAAAGAGATCCCTGCCCACCTTCTTCTAATTCTAGTACATGGCACAGATATATATTCATTACATATTTGCTGACTCTTACAACCACATAATTTAAAATGATCATCACTTCCACTTTATAGAGGATGGACTAAGGCTGAGGAAAAAAGCTACGTGTTCAAGGTCACCTGTTGGTATAGGAAGAAGCTACTACGTACATCTGACTTCAGAAAAAATGTACTTAACAGTGGGCCAATACTAACACTGAAGAGATTTAGCCAGCACACATCTGGGCAGCAGAGCTAAGACCTAATTCGGATGGCCTGAGTCCCCAACCTTGTCTACTTGTACAGGAATGTTTATATCACGTTAGTAATAATGCAATGTGGTGTTCTTTTCACTGGAGCACAGAAGTCTTTTTTTGTTTTGTTTTGTTTTGTTTTTCGAGACAGGGTTTCTCTGTGTAGCCCTGGCTGTCTTGGACTCACTTTGTAGACCAGGCTGGCCTCGAACTCACAAAGATCCACCTGCCTCTGCCTCCCGAGTGCTGGGATTAAAGGCGTGCACCACCACCTCCCAGCTTTGGAGCACAGAAGTCTTTTTTTTTTTTTTAAAGATTTATTTATTATGTATACAGTGTTCTGTCTGCAGGTATATCTGCAGGCCAGAAGAGGGCACCAGATTTCATTATGGATGGTTGTGAGCCACCATGTGGTTGCTGGGAATTGAACTCATGACCTCTGGAAGAGCAGCCAGTGCTCTTAACCGCTGAGCCATCTCTCCAGCCCGCACAGAAGTATTAAGACAGTTTCCAGACAACACCAAGAATCTTGCTCTGGAATCTTCTACCACAGGATCCAGAATAAAGATATTCCCTGAGATTACAAAGGCAAAGAAAAGCAAGGACTTTAAAAGTAGCCATCACAGCTGGGGGTGGTACTGCACATCGCTTATCCCAGCACTGGACGGGCAGAGGCAGGCAGATCTCTGTGAACTCAAGGCCAGCCTAGTCTACAAAGTGAGTTTCAGGACAGCCAGGGCTACACAGTGAGATCCTGTCAAACTAACTAACCAACCAACAAACTAACTAAAAGCCAAAAGAAACAAGAAATCCATCATTTTAAAGTAAAAGCCAGGCGTGGTGGCACACACCTTTAATCCCAGCACTTAGGAGACAGAGGCAGAGATCTCTGTGTGTTGGAGGCCAGACTGGTCTACAAAGCGAGTTCCAGGACAGCCTGTACTGCTATACAGAGAAACCCTGTTTCAAAAAACAAAAAAGAAAGAAAGAAAGTAGGGAGGGAGGGAGGGAGGATAGAAGGAAGAAAGAGCTGGGTGTATTCCTTTTTAGAAGACAATTCTGTAATCTTAAATACATTAAAATCAAAGTATATTACAGAACATTTAATAAATAGTGAGAAACCACCCATCAGTTCATTGTCATACAAACACTCCATTTGGCCAACTATCTTTTCTCCTATGTAAATTTTAAATTTAATTAGATTCATGGTATATACAATTCGCAAATGGTTTTTTCACTAATAATCACCATTTTCGTTATACTTCAGTGCAACCAATATTATCTGAAAACACCATCAATTTCACTCAGAGTGTATTAGGTAGGTGACCTTGACATTTTATGAACTAGCTTATCACATCTCACCAGTGTGCTACTGGACAAGAATCCCTGATGTGTGGAGGACACCTACCAGATGGAATTCTTCAGCAGCCAGCCTGCTTATCAGCTCCTGAAACAACTGCCTTCGAGTTGATTTGTGTCCCTCTGGACTTTGTAGCATCCAGTTGTCAGTGCCTACAGCACTACACATTGGGAGAGACCATTGTGCCACTGAGCCTCTTAGAAAAATTCTGACTGGCTTCTGAAAATGTCTCTGATGCATTGCTAAGGGTTCTAGGGAGATTGCCCATGTTTCTTGAGTTTCTTTGCCTGTTAGAAATAAAGAATATTAAAATTCCAACATATGAAAGTTTCTAGAAGAAATTTCATAGTAAGAATGAAATAAACAAGATTTCCAGTTAAGACAGTGGGTGCTGTCACTCAGTTCGTATTTCAACCCTTAGTCAGTTGTCTGCAAGCTATCTGAGCAGGTTCATTTGGCTCTATAGAAAAAAACTGCTAATGGGTATGGCATCAGAACTTCTCAGTTGTGACTGAGAAACAAGTACTCTAGTAGTACTACCTTCATAACCAAGACCCTGACTGGTGTGGTGGCAAGTGTCCGTAACCCCACCACTCTGGTGCCCAGGTGGGAAGACAGAATGTCCCAGACGCATCTGGGCTACATACTGTAGTCCTGTCTCAGAGAAGTCTCAAAAACAAAACTAAAAACAAAACAAAAAAACCCTACTTTGTTAAGTTCAAGGCTAGCAGTCTGAAATCAGTTTGAGACTTTATCTCAAAAACAAAACAAAACAGAAAACAACAAACCGAAAAACCCTTAAGGTGCACATAGTTACTACATGGTTTAAAGTATACATCTCTGCCAGGCCTGGTGGCACATGCCTTTAGTCCCAGAATTTGGGAGGCTGAGGCAGAGGCAGGCGGATCTCTGTGAGTTCCAGGACAGCCTGGTCTACAAAGCAAGTCTAGGACAGCCAGAACTGTTATACAGAGAAACCCTGTCTTGAAAAACAACAACAACAACAAAATAAAAGAATACATCTCTATGTAGTATTTCCATGGGAATATATGATAGAACTCAAAAATGAGGTTCACCATGTAGCAAACCACTTGGGAAACAAATCTGTGAAGATGCTGACTTCTCCTGGTAACAAGCATCATTTGGGGAGTTTTGTAATTTTTTTCTTCTGTAACCATTCTCTTTCTGTATGATCTGTAACTTATCAGTTTCTTCTATAAGGCAATGAAATCCTAATATCCATGTGCTTTGGTATTTGAACAATATTATCCTTCTTTTGGAAGGGCTGAAAAACTCTTTGTACTCATTCCCTTGTTTTTTACAGTTCGGTATTCCTGTGGTATCTGATTTTGCATACAGATTTTTTAATTCAATTATAATCATTGAGTAGAGGAAATGCTAAAGAAATTGGAAATATGCCTTAAAGAAAAAAAGTAATCAAAATTTTTATTAAAAAAACTTACTTGCTTACCTTCAATAGGGAGAAATAATGTTCCTCCAACTCGTGGAAATGAGGCTTCATATTCAGGAGAATTATGCAGCAAGCAGTTTATAGTGGCATCTGTTGGCAGAGCTGAGATCCACGGTGAGAAGTGAGGTTGGTGTGACAGTTCACCTCCACCCTGCAGCTCTGTTTCCCTGGCTTTAGTAAAACCCAGGCTCCAAGTTTCAGATGGCAAGATGGTGCCTCCTCCACGGTGGAGCAGTTTACAAACTGTCCAGTATCCAATGTGGTCAGGGGAGGTCCACAACTAAAATAAACACAACAAAGAAACTTAGGTTAGTTAAATTAAGCATATATGAATAAACTAGAAACTAGAGAAAAAGTTGATACCAACATTAAAGGGTTAAATTATACAATTAATGTATCTGCTGAACCAAGTACAAATAATGGCTAGTATCTATGACTACAGAGCCCAAGAACATAATTACCACATAATATGCCTTCAAGAAAACAGAGTACTGGGAGAGGACTATCAATAAAGTACTTGCCATCGAACCCTAGAATCCATGTAAAAGCCAAGCACTGTGATACATGTGTATACTCCTAGCACTGAGAAACAAAAACAGCTCTAACCTTAAGGCACACTGGCTGGCTAACTACTTGGTTAGCTCCATTTGAGAAATGACACCTAAAGTTGTCTTCTGCCCTCCTACACACATGATGTGCAAATGAATATGAAGGTACTCATAAAGAAAAGATGGGGTTTGTAAAAGCTAGTTCTCTCTTTACTGCTTTTCATGTTTTAAAAAGATTTCATTTTTATTTATGTGTAATATCTGTACAAGTGTATGCAGCATATGTGGGTGTCCTCAGAGGCCAGCTAGTGCTGCATAGTTACAAGCTGCCTCACATGGGTGCTGGGAACCCTCAACTCAGGTCCTCTTGGAAGAGCAGCAAACATTCTTAACCCCTGAGCCATCTCTCCAGCCCAACTACTTTTCATTTTTAAATAGGGTCTCATTAAGTTACCTAAGCTAGACTTGAACTCACTATGTAAAGCAGAAAGGATCTAAACTTTCCATCCATCTGCCTCAGACTTTCAAACAGCCTAGACTACAGGCCTACACCACTAGGCCCAACTAAACTCTTTAAAACTCAATATTTATTTAGGCTAAGTTGAGTCAGGGTATCCCTGTGTAGTCCAAAAGGGCCTAAACTTGAGGTCCTCCTGCCTCAGTTTCCCGAGGGCTGGGATTATCACACCTGGCCTTGATGAACTCACAAGATTACCAAGGCTGTGTCCTGCCTCTAACCGTTCCTCTTTGATTCAACTGATCATCCAGACCACATATCTCATCATGCTAGTCTTTAGAGACTTTCAAGGCTGCTTCCTGCCCCTGGGATAAAGTAACTCTACTGCCATAAAGACCTTTAAAACCAAACTCAGCAACTTCCCCATCAACCACGCCCTCCTTCTAAGCACAGTGAACCGTTGTGTCTTAAATGTGTCTGTCACATTTTATATAATGGAAACATATGTATAACACAGAAATAGACTTTCTGGTTGTACCTCCTGTGTCTCTTTACTAACTGGGTGCTTAGTATAGTCTCTATCTCCTGCAACTCCTGCTTTGTCAAAACATCACCTCTTTGCTTCATTCATAGAATGCTGATATTCAGGCAACATTTTTCAACAAAATTTATTGTGCAACTTCTGTGTGACAAAGAGTGGTTGAGACACAGTCCCTTCTAGGATCCTTAATACTGGTGAACTTGGGGCTGGGGAGTTGGGTCAATGGTTAAGAGCTCTGGCTGCTCTTACAGTGGACCCAGATTCAATTTTCAGCACCCACGCAGCAGCTTGCAGCTGTCTGTAACTCTAGTTCCAGGGGATCTGACACCTTTTTCTGACCTCCAAGGGCACAAAGCACACAATTAATGCACAAACATAAATGCAGACAGAATACTCATATGCATAAAATACAAGAGGAAAAAAGGCTGGTGGAATAAAACAGCAACAAGATAAACTATTTGACAGCATCACATGCAACATGATAATACTATTGGAATACGATATTAAAGCAACCACTCTATACCACTGTTAGTAACTTTAAACTATAAGTTGCTATATGAATATGAGAAACAAGAAGTGGAAGGGTGTAGGGGTTAGATAAATTAGATTTAGAAAATATATAGGAGTTTCTGATACTGTCTCTTAATTCGGGACATGAAGAGCATTATCAGCATGAAGTCAGGAAAGACTCAATAGACTGAAAAACAAGGTTGAAGTCAGGAAAAACAGGAAAGACTCAATAGACTGAAAAACAAGGTTGAAGTCAGGAAAACAGGAAAGACTCAACAGACTTGAAGAAACAAAGTATCTGGCCTGACATTGTTTTCAGCTGCTAAGTGGGTGGAGCCCAAATAAAGCTGAAACAGAGTACCTCCTATTTAAGGACAGTGCTTGGAGCCCAGAAAGGGAAGAGGCCCCTGATGCTAGAGAGCTCCAAGA
>CAJQZJ010009840.1:1415276-1432723 GCA_907164525.1 Lophiomys imhausi
TGAATTTAGTAATAAATAAATGTTAAATAATAATTTAAAAGTTCGGTAACAGAAGGGTCTTCAAGGTTATCTAGGTCAGCCGGAAATTCAACTATCCATTATGTTCAAGTACAAAGAGGGGCAAGGGACTGCTTACAGATATATCAAGACAATGACAGTCCAATCAGTCCAAGAATGAAACTATCTCGATGTTTTTAAAAATGACACTTTCATGGACTTTGATGGATCAACTAAGTATCAGCTCACTTGGGAGGCTAAAACAGTAGGACTGAATTCCAGGGCAGACTGAGCTATACAACAGGCTTTGTCTTTAAAAACAAAACAAAAACCAGAATGTAGTGTGAAAGTTTTCTTTCAGTCATGTACACAAATCCTGAAAGCTTCGAAGTGCTGTAACAGCAAATAGCAACTAATTAATCAATTAATCTGTTGTCATTCATGCAGTTCACTGCTACATGGAAGAACAGCAAACTAGTTCAAAAGCCACTGATTCTGACTTTTTTTTCCTGCCAAAAGGATTGAAACAAATCTGTTGAAATTGATTCAGCCAGAAGACCAGCTTGGAAGGGGGGGGGGGGCTAGAGATAAAAAGTAAAGCTTAATAAAGGATGCTGACTTTTTACGTACGTGTGTTAAATCTACACAATTCTGCCGAGCATTCCACCACACCCAATTTACATTGGAAATCTTTATGTGTGTGTGTGTATATACATTTTTATATAAGTATTTAGGTGTTTTTTCTGTATGTATGTGTGAGCACCAGTTGCTTGGTTGATGCCTTTGGAGAACAAAAGAGGGTATCAGATCCCCCTGAGAGTTACAAAAGGATGTAAGATGGATGCCATGTTGGTGCTGGGAATTGAATCCAGGTCCTCTGGAAGAGCAACTGGTGCTCCTTACCTTAGCCATCTCTCCAGCCCTAATATGTAACATAATTTTTATTTGTTTTTTCAAGTCAGGGTCTCACTGTGTAGCTCTCACTGTCCTGGAACTATGAAGACCAGGCTGGCCTTGAACTCACAGATCTACTAGCCTCTGCCTAAGTGTTGGGATTAAAGGTGTGACCCATACAACTAGCTTTAACATAATATCTTTACTAGAGCTAGAGAGATAGCTCAGCAGTTAAGAGTACTGGCTGCTCTTCCAGAGGAACCAGGTTTAATTCTTGGCACCCACATGGCAGCTCAAAATAGCAGGTAACTCCAGTTCCATGGAATCTGGCACCCTCTTCTAGCCTTCATAGTCACCAGCCTTGTAGGTAATTCATAGACATACATGCACACAAAACACCCATACACACAAGATGAAGCAAAATTTTTGAATTAATTCTTGGAGGATTTCTTACAGCACATTGGATCATATTTACTCCCCAATTCTTCCTCTAAATCTTAACATTCTGGATGACTATTGTTGATTTCTTATCTGCAATCTTGCTATTTAACCAAGTCCTGGTTTAGAGCTATGTAATTCTATGTAAGCTCTTCGGCTGTTCAAACCACTTTCAAAATCTTCTCACTGACAAGAACAAAATCAATGTTTCAAGCCTGGCCTGGTGGATTGACCACTTCTCCTTTCTAACATTGCTGCTCTCCCATTGCTTTTCTGGGCTCAGAACTCCTAGTCTTTCTATTTGTAAATAGTTCACTCCTAGCCCATACCTTTCCACACAGCCTTCTCTAAGTCTGGAATATTCTTTCTCAGCCTTCACACTCTTCCTTTTCACTGTTCAAGTCTGCTTTGAAAGGCCTTCCTCCTTAAGCACAGCTCTAAATACAATGACCCCTGTCTCCACCTGCCTCGCCCTTCTTTTCTTTGCAGGAAGTTCTGAACAAAGAAGTCGTCACTTATTTGTTCATCTGTTTAATATCTTCCAAACTAGAAAATATACTCTGTTTCAACCACCATATCTCCAGCAGCTAAAACAGGGTAGTATGTGCTCAAAGCAGTGGCTTCTTAATGCATATATCTTTACCAAATGATGTATCAGAAATAAAAGTGAAACTTGATATACTATGGATGCTCTTTGTTTTGGTTTTTCCGGACAGAGTCTCTCTGTGTAGGCCTGGCTTTGGCTGTTCTGGAACTCCCTCTGTAAACCACGCTGACCTTGAACTGACAGAGATCTGCCTGCCTCTGCCTGGAATTAAAGGCAATTAAGCCACCATCACCCAGCTGATCGTCTCATATTCTAATTTCACACACACGTATATTTCATATATATATATATATAATATGAAAGCAAGAGACCTGGGAGTTTAAAGTCACCCTCGATTACAGAGTTCCAAGCCAACCTGGGCTTTACAACCTGAACTACACTAGTCTGTTTCAAAACTAGCAAACACACACACACACACACACACACACACACACACACTCGCACATTTATATCATAGCACTTACAGGATCAATAATCATCCAAGTTAATCGTTTAAGACCACGTTGGTAAAAAGTGATTCGTTCAATCAGCAAATATCTATGTAACACAATGTTCAATACACAACCGCAGGGGAACACAAAACTGTGTTAAGATCTGGTACCCGCCTTTGAGACTTTTGTTGTTTGTTCTGAGGTAAGATACTGCAGCCCTGGCTAGTCTTGATCTGTGGCAATCCTTTTGCCTCAGTTCCCCACGGGCCATCGTCATTGAGGTGGTGTTTAGACTAAATGGAAAATGACAGGTGTGCCCATCTGGAACCTAATGGAGAAAGGGTGCATGCCACGACAACAAAGGGGTTTGGTTTTATTTTGGAGACATGGCCTCTCTACATAGCTCTGGCTGGCCCGGTGGCTCGGACTCAGAGCGAAACGCCTGCATCTCTCCGCCTCCCGAGTGCTGGGCGGCCATCACGCCAGGCCACTAGCAAGGATTAAGAGAGGTTTCTATGGCCTTAGAAGGGGGAGGACTAGAGGTCCAGGGCAGAGCAGCACAAGACAAAACAAGAGGTCAAGACCCATGGCCTGGCTGAACCGGGCTTCCACAAGCCGGAATACAAGCGCCGTGTAGGGAAATTAAACACGCAAAAGCACACAGGCATCAAAGCGCAGAGGCTCTTCCGCGCTCAGGGTTAGTCGGTTCCCAGGGTCCACCATTTTATTGGGGGGGAAGTGTCCCTCTTTGTGACCTGCGGGGGTTTCCTTCGGAAGGGACACGGGGTTTTTCGCGGCTCATTCTGGATCTACGGCACTTTACAAGTTTTAGCTGGCGGGGAGTGGGCGCACTGGATCCGAGACTGCTCTCACCTTACCTTAGACCGCTCGGTGGTGTCCACCCAGTACAAGGTTATATTTCGGGCGATCATGACCTCCTGGACTCTCTTGGGCAACACCTTCTCCATCACCTGCCTGGGGGTGAGCGGCACTCGCTGAGCCTGGGCCTCGCACCCGGACGCGAACTGCAGCAGCTCCCTCTGCGAGTGCGGACAGGGCGCCAGGAGGAAGACGGCGTTTCCAAAGCCCCCGAGCGCGGCCTGGGCCTCCTTGGCCTCGCTGTCCGCGTCCAGCAGCCTCCTCCCGCTGCTCCGGAGGATCGGCTTAGTGGGCGACGTGATCTCCGGCCGGTCCCACTGGTAGTCCAGCAGCGTCTCCATCAGGGCGCCGTGCGTGTGGGTGGCCCTGGGCGTCGGGCCCGGCAGGTGGGCACCGGGAGCGCCGTCCCCGAGCCTGGCCTCCAGCTCCTCCTCGAAGTCCTCCCAGGAGCGGCTCCCCAGCTCGCGGAAGTCAGACACGCGGGAGGGCCGGCTTCGCGCCCCCTGAGAGTCGAAGAACTTGAAGGCCCAGTGGACCCTGGCCAGGCCGAAGCGGCAGCTCAGGTAAGTGAGGAGGCGCAGGGCGGCGCGCCGGGCCGGGCTGTGGCGAGCGCCGTCGCCCGCAGTGTCCACCAGAAGCACCACTTTGTGACAGCAGGCCATCTCGGCCGCCACGGGACTCCGCCCCGCCTCGCGGCGCAGGTCCCGAGGCAAAGCCCTCTATCTAATGAGCCAGCGCCATTGCCCGGCCGCTTCTCTGAGGCCCTGCTCCAAAGACTCCCGCGCTCTCCGACAGCTGCTGCTATTGGAGGAGCTGGTTCCCAAGCTCGGCTCCTATTGGCTGCGGGGCTGAACGTAAGTTACGTGAGCACTTCCATTTTTGACCCTAACTGGAAGGCGTGTGGAAAAACTCCGCTTGATTGGTGGAGGGTGTGGCTGTGGGCGGGGCGCTGAGTTCCGGGGGAGCGCAGCCCTCATTGGCCTGAGCCTTCGTTTTAAAATTTAAAGAGGCGGTACTTCGTGGGCGTGGCGGTGAGCGCGGAGGCCAGCGTTTGGGCGACTGTGCGCAGGCGCGCGCACGCGCGTGCGCGTTTTCGCGTGTGCGTGTGTGCGTGTGTCCCTGTGTGTATGTGTCCCTGTGTGTGGTGGGGTGGGGTGTGTGTCCCTGTTTGTGTCATGCCGGAGGCGTTGGGCATATTTACTGGGACCTTGAAGTCTGGGAGCTGCACTGGAAGGTGTTTGGGATTGTTAAATCAAACTCGCTTTAGACTACTCTTAAGCCTTTTAGGGAGCAATCCGATGACAGGCTTTAATATTTTTCTGTAAAAAAAGAAACATTTCGTAATCCCCCAAACTCCGGAGGCAGAGGTAGGAGGATCGCGGGTTCCAGGCCAGCCCGGAGTACTTACAAGGTCACTGGAGCAGAGAGCACAGAGGAAAGACCGTGGATATTTTATTGTAAAGAGCAGGAAGGCCGGGAAGGGTTTCGGGAAGGAAGAGAAGTGACGGAACTCGTGTTTTAAGAAGAGCACTACGGGTCCTAGGTGGAAAAGTCTAATATAAAAATACCTAAAGGGGTCAAAAGAAGCAGTGAGATAAACCAGGTGTCTGCAAAGCATCTGGGAGGGTGTTTCACAAACTAAGGAATGAACACACCAGGGAGCACCCAAGCCAGTTCAATGGGTGCAGAAAAATGATACTAGAATGTCTATATTCCCAGCGCCCAGCCTTTTAAAAAATCTTACAGCTCATCCATTCAATAGATATTAGTGTTTTGTGTCATTTCTTTTTTTTGTTTGTATTTATGACTTTGTTTTGTATCCCAAATTGGCCACAAACTGGTTATGTACCTTGAACTTCTGATCACCTTGCCTCCACCTCCCCAGTGCTGGAATTGTAGATATACTCCCATTAAACCCGGTTTATGGGATATTGGGGAATCTAACCAAGGGTTTCATATGTGCTGGACAGCCAAGCTCGTACCAACATCTCCAACACTCACATGTGAGTTTTTTTCCTTCTTTTTAATTTATTGTATGGGGGGATGGGAGGCGTTGCTGGGGATGGGACTCAGGACCTGGCATGTTCTTGGCGAGCGAGCTCCCTCTCAGCCACATCCCTGGCCAGTGGGTATTATTTATTTATTTTCTTTATTTTTAAATTTTATGTGTAGAGTGTTTGGCCCATAGAGGATGTTAGATCCCCTGGAACTGGAGTTACAGCTGGTTTTGCGCCACCATGTGGTTGCTGGGAATTGAACCTGGATCTTTAGCAAGTGCAAAAAGTGCTTTAAATCACTGACCCACCTGTTCAGCCCCTCGTATGTGTTTCTTACTCGTACCAGATTTGGGGGATTTGGGAGGCTGGAAAGTTGGCTCAGCGGTTAAGAGCACTGGCTGCTCTTCCAGAGAACCCAAGTTCAATTCCAAGCACACACATGGCATCTCACAATTGTTTATAACCCAGCACCCACATAGTAGCTCACAACTGTCTGTAACTCCTGTTCCAGGGGATCCAACACCCTCACACAGACATGCATACAGGCAAAACACCAATGTGCATACAAAAAAAATAAATAAAAATTTTAAAAGGATTTGGGATTATCTGAGTTTTAACTTAAAATGATTTTCAAACAAACAAAAAAAACCAACACATGACCTTATAAAATTCCTGTAATAAAGCCATATATGATTAATGTTAATAATGCAATCCTAAGTCAACATATAAAAAGAATGAAGATGACATCATTTCTAGAATGATACCTTGTCAGCCATATTTTGAGATTTAAAAAGAAAAAAACAATTTGATTTAAATCTTATACTTGAGTTGTCCAGATAAATTTTGGAATTAATAAGACTATTAGAATCTTGTCACCGGGCATGGTGGTGCACGCTTTTAATCCCAGCACTTGAGAGGCAGAGGCAGGCGGATCTCTGTGAGTTCGAAGCCAACCTGGTCTACAAAGAGAGTCCAGGACAGCCAGGGCTGTTACACAGAGAAACCCTGTCTCGAAAAAACAAAAACAAAACAAAAAAACCAAGAATCTTGTTGTCATTGTTATGTTTTTAATAAAAGGTCTTGATATGTAATCCAGATTACATTACACGTCCTGGAACTCTCAGTGGTCCTCTTGCCTCAAACCTCAAAGTGTTGTGATTACAGTGTGAACCACCTTGCCAGGTGAGATTATTTGAAACAGATTTTTTTCCAGGTTTTTTTTTTCAAGACAGAGTTTCTCTGTGTATCCTTGGCTGTCCTGGACTCACCTTGTAGACCAGGTTGGCAGATTTTTTTCTTTTCTTTTTTTTTTTTTTGAGACAGGGTTTCTCTGTGTATCTCTGGCTGTCCTGGACTTGCTTTGTAGACCAGGCTGGCCTTGAACTCACAGAGATCCTCCTGCCTCTGCCTCCCAAGTGCTGGGATTAAAGGCGAGTGCCACCATGCCCGGCTAGCCATATGTATTTTTAAAGATTTATTTTATTACATTTAACTACAAGTAGGTGTGTAGGTCCACGTGTGGGTATGTAGTACACATGAGTGTACATACCCGTGAGGAAGCTTCAGGTACCCTGGGCTGGAACTACAGTTGTGAGCTGTCTGATGTCTGGTTCTCTAAAGACAAGTGCTCTTAACCACTGACCCATCTCTCCAGCCTCTCTATGCTTTAAATAGCATAAAATGTAATTCTGTGCTCTTAAGGGGGAAATTCCGAATAACTGAGACTACTGGTCTACATTTCATGGCAGTGGCTTTGGACCAGGGTGCCTGTGGTGGGGATGGTGACCTATAACTGGTGATCCAAGGATCTATTTCAGATATGGAGCTAACAGCACTTACCAACAGACTGCAGAATATAGTGATAACTTTTAGGCTTAGGGCCTAAAAGCTGAATAAAAAGTAGAGAAGGAATGAGGAAGTGAGGAGGGAGAAGAACATCAGAGTCTAGTTAGATTTAAGACGCTAGCTGAAGCCGGGCAGTGGTGGCGCACGCCTTTAATCCCAGCACTCGGGAGGCAGAGGCAGGCGGATCTCTGTGAGTTCGAGGCCAGCCTGGTCTACAAAGCGAGTCTAGGACAGCCATGGCTACACAGAGAAACCCTGTCTCAAAAAAACAACAAAAAAAAAAAAAACAAAAAAAAGACGCTAGCTGGACCCCTGTGATTATCGACTTTGTCAGCTTGATACAACCCAGAATCACTTGGGAAAAGAGTCTCAATGAAGGACTGTCTGCAGTGTTTTGACCTGTGGACCAATCTTTGTGGGGTTGTCTTAATGAAGATAGTGAACGAAGAAAGACCCAGGCAGGGGGATTTGAACTACATGAGTGAAGAAATTGTGCTGGACTCAAGCACGTGAGGGTGCACAAATTCATTTCTCTCTGCTCCTGACTGTGTGGCAGCTACTTTAAGTTCCTGCTGCCTTGACGTCACAGCTCACTGATGGGCTGTAACCTGGAATTGTGAGCTAAAAATAAACATTTCCACTCCAGGGTTGCATTATTTTATCACATCAACAGAAATGAAACTAAAATAACCCCCAAATGGGGAAGTCTCAGGCATGCAGTTAGATATGGGAGTATGGACGGTGGGGAGAAATTGGGGTGAAGAGGTAGCTTGAAGATGGTGAGTACGAGGCTGCCATTTAAAGCACTAGGCACCCATGAGCTCAGTAAGGTGTTTCCCTGTTATGAGACTAGAAAGAGAGCGAGAGGATGGAAAGGGTCAACTTTGTTAGAGGATGGTAGAAACATGTCCCCCAAATTAATGTTGGCCCTTAATCACTAATGTGATCAAATTAGGAGGTAGGGACTTTGGGGAGATGATTGCATGACTTTGAGGGTGGCTCACACAAGAATGGGATCAGTGTCCTCGTGAAATAGGGCCCAGGGAGCTCATTTGCTCATCTACCGGCTCAGTCTCTAGATAACTTGAAGGTGCCATCAGTGACCAGAGAGTGGTTCCTTGTCAGGTCTGAAATCTGCTGGGGACTTGCCCTCTGACGTCCTGCCTCCAGAGCTGTAATGCATCAATGTCTTCTGTTTCTAGGCTACCTGGTATGTGGTATTCTGTTACAGAAGTACAGATGGACCAAGGAGAAGATTAGGATAATTTTATAAATGGAAATCAGTGGAAAACAGATTTTTTTTTTTTTTGGTTTTTCGAGACAGGGTTTCTCTGAATATCTCTGGCTGTCCTGGACTCGCTTTGTAGACCAGGCTGGCCTCGAACTCACAAAGATCCACCTGCCTCTGCCTCCCAAGTGCTGGGATTAAAGGCGTGCGCCACCACCGCCCGGCGGAAAACAGATTTTAAGAATAAAAGGATTATCTGATTTTTTTTCCCCTCAAAAAATACAGGAGATGGAGACAGATGGATATTCTTGACCCCAGGTTGCTGGTAGTGTGTATGGGCAGGCTCAGTGCCTACTTCTGTATATGTTTACAAATTCTCAGCAGGTTAAGGAGCTGACCGGCAAGTCCGACGACCTGAGTTCAGTCCCTGGAACCCACATGGTAGAAGGAGAAAACCAACACTGTAAGTTGTCCTCCAACATCTACATGTGCACCATGGTACACATACACACACACACACACACAGAGTAAACAAATGTATTTTTAAAATTTATTCATTATTTATTATGTACAGTGTTCTGCTTGCATGTATGCCTGCAGGCCAGAAGAGGGCACCAGATCTCACTAACGATGGGACCACGGGGTAGTTGACTGGGAATTGAACTCAGGACCTCTGGAAGAGCAGCCAGTGCTCTTTTTGTTCTTCTTTTTTTTTCGATACAGGGTTTCTCTGTGTGACAGAGTCCTGGCTTGACTGTCCTGGACTCCCTTTGTAGATGAGGCTGGCCGCAAACTTACAGAAATCCGCCTGCCTCTGCCTCCCGAGTGCTGGGATTAAAGACGTGGGCCACCATGCCCGGCTTTAGCAGCCAATGCTCTTAACCTCTGAGCCATCTCTTCAGCCCAAACAAATGTAATTTTTAAAAATTTAAAAGATAGCCGGGCGTGGTGGCGCACACCTTTAATCCCAACACTTGGGAGGCAGAGGCAGGTGGATCTCTGTGAGTTCAAGGCCAGCCTGGTCTACAAAGTGAGTTCCAGACAGCCATCAATACATAGAGAAACCCTGTCTCAAAAAACCAAAAAAAAAAAAAAAAGGAAAAAAGAAAAAGAAAAACCAAAATAATAATAATAATAAAAGAAGATGAAAGAAGAGAGAACCACTGTATGGACTTTTTTTTAAAAAAGTATTTTCTGTATTGCATTCTATACACACAATGTACACAGTCCATTGGTAAAGTGTAGTGTAGGGAAGTAGGCAGCTGGACTGGAGAGATGGGAAAATGTTTGCCCCACAGGCAGGAAGACCTGGCTTGGATCTCCACAGCCTAAATTTAAAACAAAAAAAAAGCAGCGCAACAGGGACAGACCAGATGGCTCATTGGTTAAGAGCACTGGCTGCTCTTCCCGAGGACCTGGACTTGGTTCCCAGGATCCATGTGGCAGCTCACAACTGCCTGTAACTCCAGTTCCAGGGGATCTGACACCCTCTTCTGACCCCCACGGGCACCAGGCATCCAAACAATACACAGTCATACATACAGGCAGAACATCCATATACATTAAAAAAGAAAAAGCTAGTTGCAATGGTATTCATTTGTAATCCTAGTACTGGAGAGAAAGCAAGTGGGTCCCTAGGGCTTGGTGGGCAGCCAGCTTAGCCAAATTAGTGAGTTCCAGGCAAAAGTGAGAGACCTTGTCTAAAAAACAAGAAACCCCGGGGAATGATACACAGTTGACTTACAGTCCCCACATGCACACATATACACTCACCCACATATACACACAAGCATGCCCACAGAAGTACATCCATGTAAATAATGAGCTATACAGACAAATGTAAGGAAGTATAAAAAGCTTAATATAAATATCTTAGATATTTCCCTTGCAAATATTGATAGACAGCATTTTGTTTTTCATTTTTCAAGACAGAGTTTCTTGTAACTGCCCTGGCTGTCCTGGAACTCACTCTGCAGACCATACTGGCCTTGAACTCACAGAGATCTACCTGCCTCTGCCTCCTGAGTGCTGGGATTAAAGGTGTGCACCACCACTGCCAGGCCCTAGCATTATAATTTTTATTTAACTATCAAATGTGTTTTAGAAAGCTCAAGAAGAAAAGTTTATTGCATTTATCCATATTTTCACATCTTACTGCTTTTTTTTACCTTCCTCTTTCCTGATGTTCTAGGATGTCTTCTTTTATCCTTTTCTTTCCACTTTCTGTTTGTTTTATTTTTTCTTTTTTGTTTTGTTTTTTTGCTGTTGTTTGTTTTGTTTTATTTTGTTTTGAGACAGGGTTTACTTGTTTAGTCCTGGCTGTCCTGAAACTCATTTTGTACAACCAGACTGGACTCTATCTCATGTAGATCCACCTGCCTCTGCCTCCCGAGTGCTGGATTAAAGGTATGCGCCACCATGCCTGACTTCTTTTCTTTAAAAAAAAAAATCATTTTTCTAGTAGGGTATGGTGGTGTGTGCCTTTAATTCAAGCTTTCAGGAGGCAGAGGCAGATGAATCTCTGTGAGTTTGGGGCCAGCTTGGTCCACATAGTGAGTACCAGGACAGCAAGGGCTACAAAATAGACCCTATCTCAAAGGGGGAGAAATGTCTTAGTGGTTAAGAGCACTGACTGTTTTTCCAGAGGTCCTGAGTTCAATTCCCGGCAATCACATGGTGGCTCACAACCATCCACAATGTGATCTGATGCCCTCTTCTGACTGCAGGTGTACATGCAGATAGAGCACTCATATACATAAAATAAAAATAAATCTTGAAAAAACAAAGAAAAGAAAAAAAAGAATTCTGGCCTTGTAAGAGCTGCAGTTGTCACACTCTGTGGGCAGGCAGGCAAACAAACAAACAAACAGCCAGGCATGGTGACACACACCTTTCGGGAGGCAGAGGCAGGCAGATCTCTGTGAGTTCAAGGCCAGCCTGGTCTACAAAGCTTGTCCAGGACAGCCAGACCTGTTATACAGAGAAACCCTGTCTGGAAAAAAAAAAAAAAAAAAAAAAAAAAACCCAAGACACTGCTCCCCAATTGTCCCCTGATATGCCAATAAAGCTATTTACAGCCAATCACTGAGCAGGGAAGAAAATAGGGCTGGACTTCCTGCCCTCCAGGGGAAGAAGAGTTAGAGAGAGGAAGAAGAGGGGATTCATTCACAGGCAGAGGTGGAGGAGACAGACATCAGGAGGGAGCAGCTGAAGCAAGAAAGCCATAAAATGCAAGCATCTCTACAATTTAAACTAGGAGGAAGCCAGATTAGAATAATCTGGTTAAGAATAGAGTAATAACTGTTCAGTTCTTGTGTTGTGAAGCTTGTTCAACAAATAATATAATACAATCTCAATTATTTGGGTGAGATCTGGATAAAGTGAGATACAAACACAATTATATAAATTTATACTACTAACCAATCTTGTATTTATGGAGACCAAGAAGCTCAAAGAGAAAGAGGAACAATTTGTGAAGAAAATCAGTGGTACTTTTTCCTTCAAGGTGAAGGATGGCCCTATGGGTGAATGGTGGGGGTAACTGGGGTGAGGGGCGGGGGTAACTGCCACCTGAGTGGTGGGTGTGAAAGATGGCAATGGATAGGTGCTTCCCAACTCAGATAAGAAGGCTGACTCAGGCTTGTTGGCTTTGATGAACATTCTCTTGGAAAACTTCAGAACATCAAGAAGAGACATGTACCCATATAGATATCCATGTCTCATTGTCAGAACTTAGACTGACACTTCCCATCAGCGATGCGTGTATACAACTGAGTTTTTCTTGAGTTTTGGGATGAATAGAGTCTGCTGGCCTACTAATGCTGCTCTGAGGAATTTCGTACAACTGTGCATGACAAACTACTTTTGCAACAATGGTTTGGGGTAAATTTGAGTTTCCAAATAAAATTAAGAACAATAAAATATAATAATAATAATATTTTTTCTGGTGCAGTGAGATGCTCAGTGTGTAAAAGCACTTGTGGAAACCCGATGACCAGAGTATATTGAATCCCCAGAACCCACAAAAAGCCAAAAGCCATGGCTCTGTCTGCAACCCCAGCATTCCCACAGCAAAATGGGAGGCGGAGACAGGAGAACACCCAGGAAGTTTGAAGGACTGCTAGTTTAGAATACACCGCATGGTGGACACAAGAAAGACAGACCTTCCCTCAACAAGGTGGAAGGAGAGAGCCAACTCCCCAAAGTTGTTCTCTGACCTCTCTACACCTGGCCACACCCATCTGTCACAGTGGAGGGGACTTGGAGGCTGGGACAGCTAGCTCAATGCCTGCCAGCAATGGCTGTGGGGAAACTTACATATTACTGAATCAGGAAGCCAAGTGCCTTGGAAGTGAGGCAGGCCCTAGTGACCCTAACTTGTTCCACAATCCCCCCAAAAATAAAAAGCCACCAGTGAACTGGGGACTGAGTGTTCAAACACGTGAACCTGTGGTGAAAACTTCATTCCAACCCGTAGCAAACAGTTTCTTTCTCTTTGTATCCTTGGTACCTAGCAGAATGCATATTCAGTAAAACTATTATTACCAAGAATCTGTTTCTCTGGTTAGAAATGCAGGTAGATACCATAAGGTACCACCAGGGGGCAGCGGCAGCCCTCCACTAAAGACTGACTTCTGCTTTCCAAAGACTTGCTTGGAAAGTTTCTGTAAGAAGCAGAAACCAGGGGCTTATTGAAGTTACCCTCCACCCCGACACCCCCCCCCCCAAAGACAGGTTGGGTGCACCTGGGACATGTGAGTCCCCTTCTTTTGGAGAAATATGCTTCCTTCTATCCCCGATAAATAGAAGAGAAATCAAGTATTTCTAGCACCTAGTGGGACAGTCAAGATGCTGGGCACGCATTACGGTGATTCTATAAGGCAGGTGTTATTTTCTTCTTTATACAAAGGAAGAAACTGAGGTTCCATTTAATTCTCACAGCTAGCAAAAGAGACCCAGGTCTGAGTCTAGTGTCTGCCAAAATCCACGCTGCTTTGATCAAAACATGCAGGCAGCCTCCCCTCAACTGCCCATTTCCCCACCACTACCCACCCAGCAATGGGGTGGGCAGTCAGGCCTCCAGAGGTCTGGAGGGGCTGTCAGTGGATACTAGACAAGGAAGTATGCCCCATCTCTCCTGATTGCACACCAGCAAGCCTGCAACGTATGGATATCGCCACCTTTCCTTAACGGGAGCATTATTTACTCTGCCACTCTAAGAGCTGGGAGGGACCAGGACTAGCTGTGAAACTTGCAGGCACCTCTGCAAAATAAAGTGCCAAGCCTCTTTAAGAAAATGGAGATGGGGGCACCGTGAAGAGATGCCTCAGCATTTAAGAGTACTTGCTGCTCTTCCAGAGGATGAAGGTTTGAATCCCAGCACCTACATTCCCAGCTCACATTTATCTGGAACTCCATTCCTGGGGTACCTGACACCCTCCTCTGGCCTCCTCATATACTAGGCACACATGTGATGGGTGCGTAGACTTATATTCGGGCAAAACACCTGCATACATAAAAATAAATAAATATTTTATTACAATTGGGTGAAAGAGATAGGTCAGTGACTGAGAGTTCTGGGTGGAGGACCCAGATTTGGTTCCCAGCACCCACCTAGTGGCTCAAACCATTTGTAACTCCAGACTCGAGATCTGATGCCTTTTTCCAACCTCCACACACAGACACATACATACTTGGAGGCAAAATATTCATATACATAAAAATAAAATGAGTCTAAAAATGTTTTTTAATTAAGAATTTCAGCCAAGCTGGGCATGGTGGCGCACACCTTTAAACCCAGCACTCGAGAGGCAGAAGCAGGCGGATCTCTGTGAGTTCAAGGCCAGCCTGGTCTACAAAGTGAGTCCAGGACAGCCAGGGCTACACAGAGAAACCCTGTCTCAATAAAAAAAAAAAAAAAAAAAAAGAGTTTCAGCCAGACATGGTGTTCTACACCTGTAAATTCAGGTTGAAACTGGGAAGCTGAAACAGGAGGATCACTATGGGTTTGAGGTTAGCCTGTGGTACAGAGTGAGTTGCTGGCCAACCTATGCTACAGTGAGATAGTGTATGTGTGTAGATAGACTGATAGTTAGATAGAAATAGATATATGATAGATAGATAAAGATAAAGATAGACCAAGATAGGGATGATAGTAAAGTCGCCTACCACCACCCCGAGTATCTGACGTGATCCCTGGGACCTTCATGGTGGGAGGAGAGAACCAACTCCCAAAAGGGGTGTCCTCTGACTGTCATACACAAATCATGGTACACACACATATACATACATGCACAAACCCACATACACAAGACAAATAAATCTAAAAGCAATTTTTTAAATGCTGAATTAATTAGTTAAAATTAAAATTAAGTATTTCAAGCTAGGCATCATGGGAGAATCCCAGCACCTGGAAGGCTGAAGCAGGAAGAAGACTGATGTCAGCCTGCAATACAGAGCAAGACGCTGTCTCAAAACCTCCAAAATAATAATAACAAATACAGTGAAACTTAACAGTTTAAAGGTGGCGCCCTCAGACGATTTAACTAAGCCTAGGTCCCTTCTAAGTGTGTGGTCTTGAGGCTGGAGAGATGGTCCAGCAGAGCATGCTGCTGGTTCAGGGCATCTGAGCTCTACCCTCAGCATCCACATCAAGCCAAGACACTTACACCTGTGACTCCGGCCCCACGCGATCCTGCACCCTCTTCTGGTCCCCTAGTGAATTGCACTCACGTGCACAAACCCACACATATACACGAAAACTAAAACTAAAAATTAAAAAGAGGAGGTTGGATTAGAGCAATAGTTCTTTTTTTTTGAGATAGGGTTTCTCTGTGTATCTCTGGCTGTCCTGGACTTGCTTTGTAGAGCAGGCTAGCCTCGAACTCACAGAGATGGGCCTGCCTCTGCCTCCTGAGTGCTGGGAGTAAAGGCATGCGCCACCACGCCCTGGTAGAGCAAATAATTCTTAACCCTGTCTACATGTTAGAAATCCTCGAGCACTTTAAATGAATGTCCAGAGCCGCCCCACCCACACAGATCCCAACACACCCAATGGGATCGGGAACATAACCTCTGGTTAGAATGTCACCCATCATTCTGAGACTCTGGTTTCTATATGAAGGAGACATGAATGAAAATGCCCTCCTCTTCTGAAAAAGTCACCAGGTAGAGGTCATTTCCACATGGGGGACTCGGCTGAGCAGGGAGCTCTGAGGCGATCTCCCGTGTGACATGTTCATCTGGCAGATGCAGACAATGTGTCATAGTTGGTCCTGGAGAGGTCAGGTCTTCTGGGAACCCTTTCACCGCTATGGCAGCCACTCATCCAATGTTCCACTCGGCCCAACAGCTCATTACTGTAGTGCTACCTGGTCTCAGGGAAGCTATCTTTTGTGGCAGTATTTCTGGGCGCAGAGACAACAATGGCTCCCCCAGCCTACTTCTGATTTACCAAACCTGAGAAGAAATCAAAGAAAACAGCATTTTTGTTTTTTAGAGGTTTTGTTTTGTTTGGGGGGGTATTGCTTGTTTTTGGTGTTTTGTTTTGAGAGAAGTTCTCTCTATTATGTAGCCCTGACCATCCTGAAACTCGCTATGTAGACCAGGCTGGCCTCTAGTTCAGAGATCCACCTGCCTCCGCCTCCTGGGTGCTGGAATTAAAGGTGTGCATCACCGTACCCAACTGAGAAACTGCAATAAATAAACACTTTCTGCATGCAGGGTATCAAGGATGAAAACATTCATAGTTAAGTCTCCAGGGTAACTTTTAAATCCCCCATTCTACAGCTTAGGAAGATTAAATTAAATTGCTGAATGTCTCATGGATGATTGAATGGACTCCTACTTGGGTGGGGGGGGCAGGGGGCAGGGGAAGGGAGGCTGACAGTGGCTTAGAAATGCTATGAAGAGTGGGGTGAGGGACATTCCTGCAAACTAGAGGCCTGAGACCCTGCTCACTTCTCAGCCCCACTCCCTCAGACTCTAGCAGGGCTCACTGGACAAATCCTGTCTACAGGCTGGTATGGTCCCAGACTTTTGTGGGCCCAGCCCCCACATTTCTGGCCAGGGGAACAAGCTGTGACTGAAGGCAGTGAGGCATGGCCTAGACCTGCCTTATCAGGATGGCACAGAGCCCAGAAATCCCTCATCTCAGGTGCTATAGACTTGGTCTGAAATGTGGTATCTGTTTACAGATGTGGAGGGTAGGGGGATTGGGGAGGCATCTCCTTCTGGAGCCCATCAGGAGAAGAGCCAGATTAGACAGGCAACATGAGACCCCTGAGCAGAGCTGAAAGTCCTTATGAGGCCAGACCCCATGGAAGTCGGACATACTACAGAGTTCAGAGTTCCCACCCTGGCTCTCATCAGCCATTGGTCCTCCCCACTAGATGACAACCTTATTCTAGAGGAAGGGTCTTAAATACACTTGCAGGTGTTACAAAGGCTCAGCGAATAAAGAATGGATACCTCAGATAGTTGGATAATGGGAAGAATTGCAATCTCCCCTAATGGACCTTGGCCAGAGCCTGAGGAAGGGCTGAGTATATCGGGCCTCCTGGTGTGGTGCTGAGGAACCCATGCCTTCCTAGGAATCAGTTCTGAGGATTCCATGCCTCCCCTTTCAGGAGTAAATCCCTGCAGTTTCCTAACCTTGAGCAGGGCCCAGACAGTGAGGTCTGAACCAGCACAGAGAGCCCTGAGACCAGATTGCCATAGAAACCTGAATCCCACGGCCAAACAGGGTCTGGAAAATCCCTTTTAAATTCATCCTTCAAAAGCATAGACAAGGCTGACTGGGGATGTAGCTTAGTTTATAGAGTGTTCAAATAGCGTGCAAGAAAACCCTGGGTTCAATCTGCCCTGGTTCTTCTCCTGATGGGCTCTCTAGCACCCTGGTACCCCGCAAACTGGGTGTATCTGTAATCCCAGCACTTGAAAAGTAGAGGCAGGAGGGTCAGGAGTTCAAGGCCAGCTTGAACACCAAAACACTAATATATATATTCACATTGTCATGCAACCACCTTCCATCTGGGGAACTACTTCGGCCTTCCATATCAGTTTCATCTTAGAAACTATGTGCTACACACACACACACACACACACACACACACACACACACACACACACAC
>CAJQZJ010009840.1:1432733-1467201 GCA_907164525.1 Lophiomys imhausi
CACACACACACACACACACACACACACACACACACACACACACACACGAAACTGCGGTATGGAAGGCCAAAGCAGTTCTGGATATGGATCGGAGATGGTGGTTGTGCAATCGTGTGAATGTACTTACTGCTGCTGAACTGAAAGAGATCAAAAGTGCAAACTTTATCTTATATATTTTTTATTATAATTTCAAAAATATGGTGCTGATGGTTTTTCTAAGGGGAAGAGCATGTGCCTGGCATGCCTGAGGCCCTGGGTATGATGCCCAGAACTTGGAAAGTAGGAGAGAGGAGGGGAGGGGAAGAGAGCAGAGGGATGGAGGGGGTGGGGGGGGGAGTGAAGGAAGGGAAAGAGAGGGAAGGGAAAGCTCCTAACACACACAGTATAGGGAGAAAAGAGTTTAAAGTAGAAACTAACAAGTCTTTGGGGAGCTGGTGGGATACCTGAAAACTTAGAAGAGGAAATGTGAAGGAAGATGCTTCCAGACAAAGGAAGGCTTAGAGCGGAATGTGGGCTCTGGCCAGGCCGGATTCAGGCAGGCAGGAACATGGGGAGATTGTCTTCTCAAGTCCTTGCTGTGTATCCAACTCCTCCTCTCCTTCTCTAGCTTGGATAATTAAGTCATATTTGAACAGGGTCCTTTAAGAAGTGCTATCTAGCCGGGCGGTGGTGGCGCACGCCTTTAATCCCAGCACTTGGGAGGCAGAGGCAGGCGGATCTTTGTGAGTTCGAGGCCAGCCTGGTCTACAAAGTGAGTCCAGGACAGCCAAGGATACACAGAGAAACCCTGTCTCGAAAAACCAAAAAAAAAAAAAAAGAAGTGCTATCTATAGCCATAAAAATAAAGAGGCAAAATTTAGAGAGAAACAAAGATCTCATAATAAGAATTGGAGGTCCTTTTTAATCATTAAATTATTTAACATTTTTTAATTAAAAAATACATTTTGTTTCTACTGTTGTCCAACTGAAGACTTCATGTCAAAATCCCCATGAAGTAATAAATTAAATAAGTGTTATTATCTAAAAGTTCAGATATTAGTGTTATGAATAAAATGACTATAATTCTACCATTTGTATATATATATATTTTTTTTTAATTTAAAAAGGGGGAGGGGGCTGAAGAGATGACTCAGTGGTTAAGATCACTGACTACTCTTCCAGAGAACACAGGTTTGATTCCCAGCCTCACACAGTGGCTCACAACCATCTGTAATTCCAGTTCCAGGGGATCCAACATCCTTTTCTGGCCTCCATGGGTACCAGGGACACACATAATGCACGTAAAAACACCCATACAAATAAAATAATTTTATCTAAAAAGTTAAAGTATGAGCCAGGTGTGGTGGTGCACGCCTTTAATCCCAACACTAGGGAGGCAGAGGCAGGTGGATCTCTGTGAGTTCAAGGCCAGCCTGGTCTACAAAATGAGTCCAGGACAGCCAGGGTTCTGTTACACAGAGAAACCCTGTCTCAAAACAAAAAACAAAAACAAGAAAAAACCCATCTTTGTGAGTTCGAGGCCAGCCTGGTCTACAAAGCGAGTCCAGGACACAGGACAACCAGAGATATTCAGAGAAACCCTGTCTCGAAAAACCAAAAAAAAAAAACAACCCATAATATGCCTACTATTTTATAACTTTAAACTTTTAATTTAAAAACATGAGCCAGGTACAGTGGCTCATATCTAATTCTAGCCATTACAAAACAGTGACAGGAAGATTGCCACCAGTTTGAAGCCTACAAACTAAGTTCCAGGCCAGCCTCGGCTACAGAGTGAGAATTGTCTCAAAAAAAAAACAAAGAGGTTATGATGAAGCTGGGCTTTAGTGGCTCATGTACACAGTAGTCTAGCGTTCAGAAGCCTGAGGCAAGAACTGTCACGAGAGTTACAGGTTGAACAGCCTAAGGTGCTGATTTAACATGTCACACCTGCCCGGGACTCCAGGGTCTCCCAGCATCCCCCAGTCCTTACCAGTTACAGGGTATGACTGGTATTCCCTGCCCTCTTCCCTGAACTCCCCAGCCCAGGGGCTTGGCTGCCCTACCCCAAGGAGCTCTTCTCTATATAATCCAGGCATTCTGGTTACCTGCCCCTCCTGGCTGCTGCACCTGGCTCCCCTCTCTCCTTTCCCTCCCCATCTCCCCCACATGGCTCAGGGTTATGACCATGCTGGACTCTCCCAGATGTGCCTGTCTCTGGCTGTGCTCTCCCACATATACCTTTCCTTTCGTTTCTTTTTTCAGTCACTCTTTCTCAAATCAAAACAAAGCAAAAAATTTTATGGGTAATTTTGCATACCAATAAGTAATTCCACATTATCATGCTTTTAAAGGAGTCTGGGTATGGTGGTGCACACCTTTAATCCTAGTGTTATTATGGGTTCAGGAATAGCCTCACACTGATCACTTGAACACCAGGCTAAGATTGATGGACATTTATTGAACTGAGTAACCAAGACTGACAGGTCAGGGACCCCAATCCTGGATTCGGGAACCAGGACTAAGTCCCAGAGCCATTCTCAGAATGAGTTTTTAAGGGAAAAAAAAATCATAGCCAAGCAGGAAAAAAGATCAAAAAATCAAAACAATCAACTCTATTCCAGGTACATTGTGTTTATTGTGCACCAATTCTATACCTAGTACGTCTTGCCTAGGCAGCTAAACAAAGCATTTTAAACTGATTGGCTGGGATTTGGGGCAGGAGGGGACTCATCATTCTAGGGAGTGGAAGATGGCAGGGTATTGTGGTTTTGTATAAGCAGAGCATATATCATTTATTCAAGCCAAACAGTTACAGTTAACAAAAGCTAATTTTTTATGTCAGGCCAGCAGAGCCTGAGAACTTAAACTTAGTTTCACCTTATGATTAAGATGGACTAAAGACAAAAATGGCTGCAGGTATGCTAAAAGCTGCAACAGGTTTCAGCAGGGAAGCCTTAGTTATGTGGAAGGCTGAAGGAGCCTTCTGCAGAGGGGCTAAACTTAAGGGGGTTTCAACACCAGCACTCCAGCAAAAGAGGCAGGCAGATCTCTGTTTATTTGAGGCCAGCCTGGTCTACATAGCTAGTTTCAAGATAGCCAGGGCTACTTAGAGAGACTCTGTCTCAAGAAAGAAAAAAAATAGATAGATAGATAGATAGATAGATAGATAGATACATAGATAGATACATAGATAGATAGATAGATAGATACATAGATAGATACATAGATAGATAGATACATAGATAGATAGATAGATAGATAGATAGATAGATAGATACATAGATAGATAGATACATAGATAGATAGACAGACAGACAGACAGACAGACAGACAGACAGACAGACAGACAGACAGACAGATAGATAGATAGATAGATAGATAGATAGATAGATAGATAGATGATTCCTGATACAAAACAGTGTAGCTGGTCCAGGAGGGATGGCCTCACGGCTGCCTTCATTTTCACCCCCAGCTTCACCTTCTCTCCTTCCCACCCTATCAACCTTGGTGTGCTTCTGCTCACTCTGACATGGCCAAGAATCTTGGTTAGGCTTCCTGGTACATATGATAACATCCAACCTGCCATAACTATCTGCAATGGCGTCCCCAATCAGAGGTCATTTTTCTCAGGTAGCATAAGTCTGGAGGAAGGTGGTCCAGGCTGAAGCATGACCTCAATGTTTCTGGCTCTTGTCTTTCTCCTGAGGAGCCCTGAGCATTTGGCTTTCCTCCCTGAAGGGTTAGAGGGTCGGCCCCACCCACCTCCATCCTTGCGTCAGGGCCTGCTCTCTCCCAAAGGCAGAAGCGGGGAAGGGGAAAGCGATGGTAGCTGTATTAGGAAAGCAGAATCTGCCACAAAAATGTTTAGCTCTCATATGGCCACACCTTGTCCTGCAGCCACAAGAGTCTAGAAAAGTGTTAGCTGGTTATACTGTTATCTTAAAAAGCAGCTGAAATGCCGGGTAGTGGCGCACGCCTTTAATCCCAGCACTCGGGAGGCAGAGGCAGGCGGATCTCTGTGAGTTCAAGGCCAGCTAGGTCTACAAAGCTAGTTCCAGTATAGCCAAGACTGAAACCCTGTCTTGAAAAACAAAAATCAACCAAACAAACAAACAATAAAAACACCTGGACATGAGGTGTGGTCCTTTAATTCCACACTCAGGAGGCAGAGACAGGCCTATCTCTGTGAGTTCCAGGCCAGGCTAGCCTGGTCTACACAGCAGGCCAACCACAGCTACCTACATAGTGAGATCTTGTCTCAAAAACAGGTGCGTATAGAACTCAGTGGCAGAATGTTCCTAGCATGCTCCAGGCCCTTACGGTCCATCTTCAGCACTGCCCCTGGGAAAAACGTCTTTTGTTTGCTTTTTAGTTTTCTTTTTGGCTGTTTTTGTTTTCTTTTTTTTTGGGGGGGGGTCTCAGTCTCATGTAGCCCATGTTACCTTCAAGTTCCCTATTGAATGAAAAAAAAAAGAAATAAAAGGAGGAGGACATGGCGACTTCCTAACATATGGAGAAGATTTTTATTGTAGATTAAGGGAGAAAGCAGGCAGAGGAAGAGTCCAAGTCTGCTGGCCATAGCAGACTAAATAAGACCATGAAAGGAGAGAGCCGGAAGGGAGAGCAGGAGGGGAGCTCCCGAGCCAAAATGGCTGAGTTATAGAGGACAGGCAGGGGTAAGGGAAGCAGAAGCCCAGCCGCCCAGCCCCGGGGAGGGAGAGGTTTAGGGTAGGGGCCATGAGTACTGAATGAGGCTTGTCCTGGGTTTGAGGCTATAACACCTCTGACTCAGAACCCTCCTTCAAAGACTCAAGCACAGGAATCTGAGATGTGTGCGGTAACACCCAGCTAGCATATTCTAGTAAATTCCTAAGTGCTGGCCGACCAGGAGCCGCTGATATGCCCATTGGATTATCATTTCAGAGTTCTATGCCATTCTTCTTCCTCTCCTCCTCCTCCTCCTCCTTCTTCCTTTTGTTTTTCAAGACAAGGTTTCTCTGTGTAATCTTTGCTGTCCTACAACTCTACTCTGTAGACCAGGCGTGGCCAGTTTTCATTGAGACCAGGGTTCATCTCTGCTCCACAAGGCACTGGGCTTGACCTGGCCACCATGGCCATCCACTGAATTTTTTATTTCCATTACTTTTACATGCAAAAATATTAAGTCTCTTGTTCAGATCTACTTGGTCCATGTGGATATGGACATACTGACTCACGATTAGTGTGCATCTTTCTCCAGCTCTGTGCTCATGGCATCTTCTTGAAAGCTTGTCATCAGCCATGGTGGCAATATTCATAGTAAATGTGATATATCAAGCCTTGGTTTCTTGTTTTCTTGATTGGGTACATTGAATGATAGTAAATATCATTCAAATTCAATTTAAAATTGTGCTGTTCTGTAGCCATGACATCATGACTAGCAATACATACATGGTGAAATGTTCTCCTGACTGAAAATTACTCTCTGATTCAGCAAAGGTGTGTCTTCCATTATTAGCTAAAAATGCTCCAACCTGCCCTGCCATCTCATTTCCTCTTCCTCCCTAACATAAAAGTGTCAACCAACATTTGTGTGAGAGAATGAAGATGAATAATCAGGAGTTGGCTGCAGGTATGAGAGTTGGGCAATACATAGATAAATAAAAATATATTTGTAATAATCGATTTTCCAAATATTTTATTGCTATTATTGAAAATACCAAATATCTTTATATCTGTAAGATTGAACTGTGTACATAGGCACACATTTTTTCCTTGTGTCACTGGGTAGACCCATGGACTTGAGGCATCCCTCAAAATGCAAGTTCAAGGTCTCCAGTATTCTGTAAATCCTTAGATGACTAGCTGGATTTGGGGCTCTTTTGCTCCTAATTATGAAATGGCTGGATGGCTCACTTCTGTGTCAGTTCAGTGAGACATTTAAAAATGTAGCTTTCTAGCTGGATGTGGTAGCATATACCTCACGGCATTCAGGAGGCAGAGGCAGGAGGATCTCTGAGTTCAAGGCCATCGTGGTCTATGCAGAGAGTTCCAGGCCAGCCAGGGCTACCTAGTAACATACTGTCTCAAAAGAAAAAGAAAAGAAAAAAATTCAAGATGGCATGTATCGGGAGTTAGAGTGTCTCCCGCCATTCCAAAGGTCTGGAATTTGGTTCCCAGCACCACATCACATGACTCACACATACCTGCAACTCCAGCTCCAGGGCACCTACACACACGTGGCACATGCATACACACACATAGATAGAAATAAATATTAAACTAGAACGCACAGATGCATACATACTTTCTGGTGTGGGAAAGATGTGAAAGAGTATCACTAAACCATTTATTTGTTGTTATATTCATGTCTCTACCTCTCTTCCAACCCCCTGACCCGAGGTGCGGGAGAAAAAAGGTTAGGAGAGACAGGAAATGTAGACTCTGCTAGATGCAGCTCTCAGGGGCGACTCCAGTCCACGTTGCCAGGACTTCAGTGGTCTAGCCAACCAGCAATAGGAAACACAGGAAACGCAGCAAAGGGAACAAACACCAGTCGGCAGTAGTGGCAGCGGCTGTCAAAACCCTGCTTGTGGCGTTTGTTCTCTCAGCCTGTCCCCGGCTGAGATACGGCAACAGCAAGCCTCCAAGTGTTTCTTTGGTTCTCTTTATACCCTCATGGAGTACAAGAATGTTTTCCAATTGCCAAACATCACATTCCCCCCTCCCACCCCCGCACGATGTATTTTCCTGTTGACTAAGATCAGAAGCTCTATAAGGAATCTATTTATCAAAGGATGTTTTCCAGCCGGCAAAAAGCATGTGTTCTGCACGAGGCAGTCTCCAGCACCCCAGCCAGAACTAGAGTGCCCAGAACACAGAAACAGTGAACAAATGGCAGATTTGGAGGCAGTTTGGAGGGGTTTCCAATTGTGAATTATTTGGACCTAGGACCTCGGAGACAAGCCTTGACTGATTAACAGATCAAGTTTATAAATTGATCTTAAAATCTGACGAATAAGACTCACAGACTATAAGACTGAAAGACTTGGCGGAAATCAACCACCTGAATGGATCCACGACAAAAGTTAATCTGGAGAATACCCTTTTAAGAAACTTTAGGTTAGCGTTAAGTGTTTGTTTTTTAGGGATTAGGATATTTTAGATTAGGCCTTAGAGTTAGGGTTTGGGCTTTAGGATTTAGGAACTTTTATATAGGTAATTGTTAAGTATTAATAAATATATGTTTGATAAATAAAAATTTACTGTTACACATCTCAAACTTTTATATAGGTAATTGTTAAGTATTAATAAATATATGTTTGATAAATAAAAATTTACTGTTACACATCTCAATCGCAGCCCTTCCCTCCTCCCCTAGACGTTCCTTTTCAACAGAAGCAACTAGTGACATCTGGGTGGTCTGATCTAAGTAAGTGAGAAGTCTAAGAACTCTGTCTGCTTCTGCTAGGTGTTTATTAACATATTGAAGATACCCAGGAATTTCTCTTTCTTGTACTAACTTATGACCTTCACGAGAGTAGAGCTGGTTAGTTTCTTTTGAAAATCATCATTTGAAAGAGTCTTGGTAGCCAGGCGTAGTGGCACACACCTTTACTCCCAGCACTTGGGAGGCAGAGGTAGGTGGATCTCTGTGAGTTTGAGGCCAGCCTGGTCTACAGAGTGAGTCCAGAACAGCCAAGGATATTCAGAGAAACCTTGTCTCAAAAAAACAAACAAACAAACAAACCAAAAAAAATGTCTTGGTAAGTTTGTAAACCAGGCAGCATGCTTAAAAGGCTTCAAAGTTCAAAAAAACTGAACTTCTATCAGTTGCCTTCCACCAATTGTTTTCGTCTTGGCTTCTTGATCAATTATAATATGATCCCTAAATAACTCCAATATCATATCCCAAATGGAGAGTAGCATTGAATCCTAAAGAACATAAGTTCCATCAGAAAAAAAAAAAAAGATCGTTACCATTTGCTTACAATGACTTTTTTCCAGCATCTGTCAATGGCTTTTAGAAAAAGAACACTACCCAATGAATCCTCTGTGAATTGATGGATGTGCTTTGATGTGATCCTCACAAATCTCTTTCAGCTTCTTATATGTTTGCAGAAATCTTGTAAGAACAAAGATTTTCTACAGTTCTATCCAGTTCTTCTAAATTGTAGTTAATTGAAGTATTATTGTGATACCTCTTCTTTTAGTTTTTGCCTTGTGTTGTGCGAGTAGTTGTAGGCTTATCTTTAGAGTTCTTGATCACTATTTGTGGGTTCTTCTTTTTCCCACCTTTTATCCTCCAGGTTCCACCCCAGCATTAGATAGGAGAGAAACAAAAACAGAGGGGAGAGAAGGAATTAGGAAAAACCCCTGAATTTAATTTCTTTCCTTTTGTTTCTTCCTTGATCAGGGGTCTGCCTCCTGAGTGCTGGGATTATATGCTTGACTTTTTTGTTGTTGTTGTTGTTTGGTTTTTCGAGACAGGGTTTCTCTGTATAACAGCCCTGGCTGTCCTGGACTCGCTTTGTGGACCAGGCTGGCCTCGAATTCACAGTGATCCGCCTGCCTCTGCCTCCCAAGTGCTGGAATTAAAGGTGTGTGCCACCACGCCCGGCTTTGACTTTTGTTTTTTTAAGACTTATTTATTTTATTTTATGTGCATGGGTATTTTGTGTGCATCACATGCATACCTGGTGCCATGGATCCCCTAGAACTGGAGTTACAGACAATTGTGAGCTGCCATGTGGGTGCTAGAGGTCGAACCGGGGTCCTCTAGAGGAACATCCAGTGCTCCTAACTGCTGAGACATTTCTCCAGGCCCAGTGTTCAGCTTTTTCATTAAGGACCACTCGCATAGTCCTGTTTTCCTTGGACCGCAGGCTAGGAGGGGCTTGACTAAACTTTAGGGGCCAGGCATTCATTTACTAATTATGTGTTCCCAGGGACGCAGACTCACCATGCCAGCACGTAGCCAGTACTTACTCTGCCACTATCTTCCCATGAGACGTGTTTATACTGAGGCTGTGAGGTCTGGGGAGGCTCCATTGCTCCAAGTATCTTTCATTATGTTTTCATTTTGTGACTGTTGCCAGTAGCTCTGACTTGGGTGTGAGTGAACAACACCAATAACTATGACGGCAACTTTGATGGTTATTCTGGTTATCCTCTAGTGCTGATTGTCTGAGCAGAACACAGAAAGAGAGTCATTCAGTCAGTCAGCATCCCTGGCTGGCCTTTATGGAGCTGGATTTTGGCTCAGTCTCTTCACCATAATAAAATATTACTGACTGGGTGGCTTAAACAACACCCTTGTATTTCTTACAGTTGGTGTCAGCCAGTCCAGTTCCTCGGTGAGGGCTTTTCTTCTGGCTTCTTGGCAGGCACCGCTGTAGTCGTTGGTCTCCCACAATGGAGGGAGACAGCCAGTTCTCTGTTAACTTTTCTTATAAAGACACTAATCTGTCAGATGAGAGCTTCATCCTTTGGGCCTCATTTAACCTTAATGACTTCCTTACTCCAAATGCAGACTCACTGGTGATAAAACTTTCATATATGGATTTAAAAAAAAAATGAGACACAGTCTCACTAGGTGACCCCAGCTGACCAAAACTCACTATATGTAGACTCACTATATGGGTAGCTGTGAACTCACAGAGACCCACCTGCCTCTGCCTTCCAAGTTCTAGGACTAAAGGCATGCGCCACCATGCTGGCCCTCATAAACCAAGTTGATTGACATTAAATTCAGTCTGTAGTAGATCCTTTGTTTGAGCCTACTGACCCCACATCCCAGCCCTCAGCATCCATCCTGACTTTCTTACCCCCGGTCTGGATGATGACAGGACTAGTGCGGGAAACCTTTGCTCTGCTAGTCACACCTAGGAGTGGACAGATGGGCCAGAATTTTTTTTTTTTTTGGATAAGGTCTCACTATGTATCCCTGATTTGTGGACCTCATTCATGACCCTGGCTCCTGACCTCAAGACAAGCAAGGCTACACAACAAATCTAACCCAGAGAACTGGCTGGGTACCTATCTCCCACCTCAGGCAGCATATTCCCTAAAGGCAGGAAATTCTGTCCCATGTTCAAACTTAAGACTCTTTTCCCCTGTGGGGACCCTCAGCAAGTTGAGTGGGGTCCAGTAATACTCTAGGGAGTTTGGCTTGTATTTCAGATATATATAAAACAGACACAGTCTCTTTTACCTTGTTGGAATGACCTTCCCTCACATTGAAAATGTGCATCTCTGTATTTTCTTTTTTGGTTTTTTGAGACAGGGTTTCTCTGTGTAACAGCCCTGGCTGTCCTAGACTCCTTTGTAGACCAGCTGGCCTCAAACTCACAGAGATCTGCCTGCCTCTGCCTCCTGAGTGCTGGGATTAAAGGTGTATGTACCACCATGTCCAAGCCTTTGTATTTTCAATTGTTAATTCTGTGCCAGCAGAGAGCTAAGTGCTGGCGGAATTTTGGTATTGTAATTTCTATGACCCATCACATGTTTTCTATTTGTAAATGCTTGTCCTTCATTCCTCACCTGCCAAAGAACATTGTCTTGCTACTGATTGGTTCAAACTGGAATGTGGCTTTTTCTGAAATAACGAGCTAAGAGTCCAAAACTCAGGCAGGAGGTACAAGGGTGGGACCTATGAGCAGGCAGAGACCAGGAAGAAAACAGGGAAGACAGAGTTGGCAGCAGAAGTGAGAGCCACATGGAGAGATAGGATGGTGGATAAGTTAGTAGCTAGCTGAGAGACTGCCCCAGCAAAAGGCCAACAGCTTTAAACTATGTAGAAGTCTCCTTGTCTTATTTAAATCGCAAGCAGGGATTCATGAAAGCCCTCAATACATGTACAGCCTTTTCGTCTCTCCTCTTCCTCTTCTCTCTGTCTCTCTGTGCAAAGTACCCATGTCCTCTTTACAAGTTTATGAGTATTTCTTTCTAAGTGGCAAGTAAGGCAGGCAGTTTAGAGGGAAGCCGTCCCCTACAGCCACTAGCCAGCACAGCACCTTGCCATACACCTGTGGGCCCATTTAGACCTGGTTGTGACAGTGACCAAGAGTCCTGCTCAGAGCTTTACAATTTTCAGGATGTATGCATTTATTTATTTATTGGATTTTCAGGCAGGGTTAATCTGTGTAACTCTGGCTATCCTGGTACTCTCTCTGTAGACCAGGCTGGCCTCAAACTCACAGATGGGCCTGCCTCTGCCTCTTGAACGCTGGGATTAAAGGTGTGCGCCACTGCTACCCTGCTAAGATTTATTTATTTTTATTTTCTGAGTATGAGTGTTTTCTCGCTTGTATGATGTGCACCACATGAGTGCAGTGCCCATGGAGGACAGAAGAAGGTGTTGAATCCTCTGGAACCAGAGTTACCGGAGGATGTTAGCTGCCTGTGGTTGGTGAGAGGCAACCCTGGATCCTCTAAAAGTACTTTTAACTGCTGACCATTTCTTCAGCTTCCAGACCTAAGCTTTATGTATGATTTCTACTTTTCTAGAACTGTCTGGTTTTCTCTTAGAGCCTTGTATTTACTACTCCTCTAGCACATAGGGGGGAAATATATCGATCTGTATTTGACAGGTATATACTTAATACAGAAATTGACCCCACAGTAGGGTTTACTGGGCCTCCAGTGGGCAGGTAGTTACACACCCTGCCTCAGGTTCCTCCTGTAGAGCCAGAGCCCAGGTGCTGTGGTCCAAATGTTCTAGCAAAATTCATCTGTTGAAATCTTAACCTGTGGTGTGGTGATATATAGAAGACTAGGTTGTGAGGATGGAACCCCGGTAGGTATATAAGATTGTGTCCGTATAACATAGCCCTGAGGGGGCTGCCGCATTCCTACTGCCATGTTTGAGGGACAGCAAGAAGACACCATCTAGGAGAGCTCTCTTACCAGATGCCAAATCTGATCTTGGACTTAGCAAGATGAGTGGAGGACCATTGGTACATTCAGAGCTGTGGGGGCTTGCTCTTTGGAAGCCCTACTACACCCCACACAGGTCATATTAAAAAAACCCTCCATTTCACATTAAATATATATTTACCAGCAAATAACTTGAAATGGTGTGTGTGTGTTCTCTTACAGAATTTATTTATTTTTTTATTTTGCCACAACTTTTTCAGATGTAGGAAGAGGCAAAGAGTATAACCCATTATAGCCTTACCAGTAGCTCAGGAATGAAGTGTTACCCATGTAGTTGAAGATGCATCTTTTCTGGTCCTTTTCCTCTGCTACAGAGGTAATGCCTATCCTGAATTTGGAAAATATTGTTCCCATTCATTTATTTAAAGTTTAGAGGTGTCACTAACATATATCTAAGGGTTGGGTTTTTTTTTTAATTTTCCCACTCTGACTAAAACAATTTTTATAATTTTGCATTTGACATTATTTGTTTACAAGTTAACTAAGTCACTTAAATTCTTGAAGACTAGAAAAAAAATCTAACCTATAAATTGACCTAAAAAGTTATTAAATGTTTCTGATGGGCATTTATCAAGACCATCGTTTCTATTTTGTAGCTTGCCTTTTATAGTTTGTAAAGGGTCCCTGTAGGTGTGGAAACCTTAGGCCCTGAGGCGGGGAGGAGGTCGGGTACAACGGAGTCCCTTGGCGGAGCACAGACCAAGAGCCACAAGGATATTAGGAAACTAAGTCTAGGTGGCATTTCAAAGCTCTTACTGTGCCACAGGCCTGTCCTAGGCCTTTCTCATTCTGCGCTCCTACCAGCAGGGTGATACCACGACCCTTAGACCAGAGAGAAAGGCTAAGCAAAGTAGTCTGGAAGCTGGGACTGAACACCCGCGGCTGAACAATTCCTCCAGGGGCTGCCTGGTATTTCGGGAGCCCTATGCGTATCTACCGGTCCAGTTCTGAGTCCTTTCTTAGGCTCTTCCCCGGAGCCTTGTTTGACCCTAGGGAAGCTGGCCCAGGGACTCTGGGACTCCAGGTCACCCAGTTAAAGCACAACCGAGCAGTTCCCGACTCTACCCAACCCCACTGACCACGCCTCTCCCCCGTGCCCCCTCCCTCCTTCCCTTTCACCTCTCCACCTTTTCCCGCCTCTGCCCTGCGCCTGCTCAGGGCGGGAGAGAGCCCGCAGGCTGCTTTCCAGATGCGATAGTCTCAGGTGGCTGCCTTTGGGGCCCGCAGATCTTACCTTATCGGGATCCATCTAAACCTTTCCTGTCACTTGAGCTCCGACTCAAGGTCACCTCCCCTGGATTTCTTGCCCACTGCACAGACTCCCTGCCACCTACCTGGAAACCGAGACAGGAGGGTGGGGGGCTTTTAAAGAACAGGGTTCTAGCTTGGAGCCTCCACAACAAGCAGAGCCAGAGAGTAGCCAGGAGGTGAGAGGCGCAGCGAGTGTGATCCCAGAAGACTAAGGCTTCCTTGGAGGCCTTGGGTTGAGCGCCAAAGTCCCGGATGTGTCATTTCCTCTCTCTGGGCCTCAGTTTCCCCAACTGGAAAGGTTGAGGTAAGAACAGTGCTTTCTAAGATCCTTTTAAGAGTGAATGACTCCAGAAGGTATTGGCGCACGCGGTTAATCCCAGCACTCAGGAGGCAGAGGCAAGCAGGAGATCAAGGCTAGCTGTCCTACACAGAGAGTTTCAGGACAGCCAGGACTACACAGAGAAACTTTGTCCCGAAAAACAAAACAAAAACAAAATATATATATATATATACTCAATTTTATAAATTAAATATATATTCTTTACTAAATATAAATTATAAACATATATATTGTTTATGATTTATAATTATGTACAATTATATAGTCTCCACATATATAACTAATATATCTTATATTATTTTTCTTTAATTAGACGTTTTTATTTTATTTCTTTTAAAAATGTAATTTATTTTATGTGTATAGATGTTTTGTTTGCATGTATATCTGAGAGCCATGTGGGTGCCTGGTATTGGAGGAGCCCAGAAGAGGGCATTAGATCTCCTGGGTCTAGAGTTACAGTTTGGAGCCATCATTCATTCGGGTACTGGGAATCAAACCTAGGTCCCCAGAAGAGCAGCCAGAGCTCTTAACCACTGAGCCATGTCTCCAGCCCCAAATTTTATATATTTAATAAAACTTGTATATATACTACTATCTAAGTTAGGGTTTCTATTGCTGTGATGAAACACCATGACCAAAAGAAAGTAGAGAGGAAAGGGTTTACTTGGCTTATACTTCTACATTGTAGTAGACCACCTGAAGAAAGTCAGGTCAGGAACTCAAACAGGGCAGGATCCTGGAGGCAGGAGCTGATGCAGAGGCTGTGGAGGGGTGATGCTTACTGGCTTGCTCCCCATGGCTGGCTCAGCCTGCTTCTTATAGAATCCAGGGCCATATGTTGAGGGGTGGCCCCACCCAAAATGAACTAGGTCCTCCCCCATCAATCACTAATTAAGAAAATGCCCTACAGGCTTGCCTACAGCCCAACCTTACTGAGGCGTTTTCTCAGTTGAGCCTCCCTCCTCCCCAGTGACTGTAGCTTGTGTCAAGTTTACACAAAACCGGCCAGCACACACACTAAGGTATTAAATATAGTTGCTTGCTTTGATTGGAAAGATCAATCATGCCTGGTGGCATAGGCCAGTCATCCCAGCTACTTGGGAGTTTCAGGCAGAAGGATTGAAAATTTAAGGCTACAGAGTGAGTTAGTTTACAGGCTAGCAAGACCCTGTTCCAAATATATGAAGGGGGTGGGGAGGACTGTGTGTATAGCTCAGAGATAGAGCATTTGCTTAGTGACAGTTGACAGACCCTGGTTCAATCCCCAGTACCAACAGAAAGAAAAAGAAAGGGCTGGAGAGATGGCTCAGCAGTTAAGAGCACTGGCTGTTCTTCCAGAGAACCCGAGCTCAGTTTCCAGCGCCACATCAGGCAGCTCTCAGCCGTCTGTAACTCCAGCTCCAAGGGTCTGACATTCTTCTGGCACTCCGAGACATGTGACATACACATACAAATGAAGCTTTTAGGTTTTTTTTTTTTGGGGGGGGGTTGTTGTTTTTGTTATTGTTGTTTAAAGAAAGAAATCCTAACAAACCTCTGACCTGCCATCTCAGGAAGAACCCTTACCCATTATCCTATCAGGAAGGAAAGAGTAGTTAAAGGAGGGCAGGATGGGGAAGGGGCGCCATGTTTTCTGTGGTGCTACACACTAGACTAGCCAAAGGGCTTTTCAAATGGTGCTACTGCCAGGCAGTGGTGGCGCACGCCTTTAATCCCAGCACTCGGGAGGCAGAGGCAGGCGGATCTCTGCGAGTTCAAGGCCAGCCTGGTCTACAAAGTGAGTTCAGGACAGCCAGGCTGTTACACAGAGAAACCCTCTCTCGAAAAACCAAAAAAAAAAAAAAAACTTCAAATGGTGCTACTGAGCCCTACGGCAGAGCAATTAAATTAGGACATCTGGGAGTGGACCTGGTGGGAGTGGACTTTGATGATCCTGGCTTCAGATGAATCTGCTGAGCACTGGTTGAGAACCACCCTTGGAGAGCAGCGTTGCCCGCTTTTCAGTGCCTCTGAGTCCCCTGCAGGGCTGTGTACTGTGCCCCATTGTGGACTTTCCCACTTACTAGGATGATGCCTATGTGTTTTCCCATGGTAACTTTGGTGAACCACCGCTAACTTTGTGGCACAACACAAATTTCTTCTACTCTTCCAATTCACAATAAACCTCACTGGGCTAACATCACTGAATGGGGCCAAGCTACATCTGGAGGCCCTAGTGAACAAAGAGCCAGGTTTCTTGCCTGCCATTCTTGGTGAGTGTGTATCTGATGGGATTCTCTAAGGTCACATGCCCATTCCTAACCCATCACTGTGGGCTAGACAGCATAGACTGGCCTAGACTGTCCGACATGTCCTAACCCTGACCAGTGGAACCACAATGAGCTTCTTGTTAGGGAAGAGGGTGGTAGAGCAGAAACCCTGGGACTTTGGTAGTCACCCTGATCCAGGGTAGCTCATTCATGAATTCAAAGCACCAGCTATAAGGTCTCAATCAGACCTTGTCTCCACCCTAATGGAGATATTAAATCAGCATTCCCCTTATCTCTGACTTTTAACAAAATTTCTAAAATTTAAAGATGTCAAATATGTAATGGAATCACCATGATGTGGGCCCTCAACTTGGGCTGGGCTCTGCTTGCTGATTCTTCTAGACTCTTCTGTATTGGCTGTTCACTTATGGTGTGACAAGGCTAAATGTTAAAGTCTGTCATTCCCAGTTCTAGGAGTTGACTACAGTGAGAGCTTCCGGCAGACTGGCCTGGGTTGCTTCTCTTGGCTGTTCCCAGAAGGGAATGCATGGGTAAAAGGGGTGAGGGAGCTTTAGGTTTGCTAATGTGCTATTAGCCCAAACAAATAAAGACCTTATGGCTAGAAGCTTCATAAGGATGTGGGTGTGAAAGGCGTGGTGACCCAAGGAACAATTCATTGGGACTACCCATTACTAAGTCCCCTACCTCCTAAAGCACTCCACTTCTTTGGAGAATCCTCTACTGTGCAAGAATGTGTTTCAACTTCCCACCACCTCCCACCAACTATGTGCCTCTTGGACTCAGAGCGTGGATGTGTGGAGGAAGGAAATAGCACAACTGGCACCGGCCGTATTCCAGATGTTTTCAGTGACCTGTCTTCAAGGCCAGGAGAGACAGGTTTTTCCATACCTCTGCAATGTTGCTTTTAGGGTCGTAAAACGGCCTGATAGTCACACCCCATCATGATGGTGGCTTTGGTTCAGTGGTGCTACCAGTGAGAGGCACCTGCAACTAGAGTTGTGCAGGGCTTTGGCAGGGCACTTGCCTTCGAATAGGCAGGAACAGGACAAATGGGACACCTCTGTTTATGTATACACAGTTACAGGTAGGGGCAGAGGCTGGCTGTGTAACAGCCAATTCTAGGCACCCCCCTAAGACCCTGGGAAGGTGTGACCTTCAGGGTTCTTTCATTCTGTCTCTTTATCTGGTGTGGAAGGTGATAACTAGGTCTAGGGTCTCTTATGCCATAAGGTTCCAAATTGGCTTTCCTAGAGGGCAAGTGGGTGGCAGTCAGCTGTCATGCTAGGTTGACTGTGTGTCCCATTTGCCTGGGGCAGTCCTGTTTCCACCTGTTTTCCCCGTGTAATTATTAATAGTGCCCTTTCTCTGTCTGGTTTAGATGTTGCAAGTCAGGGGTCCTCTAGTTAAAGCCCATGCCTGTTCTAGACTGTAAGAAGGTGACTGGAAAGCCTTGCCCAGGAGTTGGGGACAAGAGTGCTTGTCTTACCTGTTGCTGACAAACCGGACGACTTAAAAGTGTGTCCATTTTTCTCTCTGGTGGCAGTAGTTCCATGTCTGTCTTGAGGGGTTAGGTGAGACAGCCCATTCTAGCTGGGATGAATGTGAGATGTTACCCTGGGGGGTTCCACATCACCCATACACCAATGAACTTTTGACTCACTTCACATTCCACTAGTTTTCTCCCCACCCCACCTCTTTGTGTAGCAGCTCATTTGTGTCTCCCAGTTTCTGTCTGTCTCAGGGCTCCAGGCCAAATGGGACCTGATGCCTGTCCACCCACCTCTCCTCCCCTTCACTGTCCCCATCATACCACTCTTTATCCTGTACTTCATAGGTGGGTGTAGTTTGGGACAAATAAGTAAAGCCCCAGTGATTTTCTCTATATATCATATAAGGTGACAGTGTTCGGCTTGACAGATTAAGGGATGTTACATTAAGTGCCTGACTAATGTTGAGATTCACCAAGGCTTTTATGGTATTTACTTTATCTTACTATTAAGTACCTAGCGAGCCCAACCCAGGTCCTCACAGGGTCAGTTGAGAACCAAATGGAAGCGATTTGCCAGCATGCAGTTCTCAGAAGTTTCATTTCTCTAGCTCTCTGTCATTAGAAGTTTCTGTGAAAAATCACTCTGACTTTCACCTCACACTCCATGTTTCACCATCCACAGGACTAATGTTCAGGATGAAGCAACATGGATGCTTTGAGCCCTTTAAAGTGGTCACATAGCTGCTCTGAAAGATCTTTATCCTAGCAAGACCAACCTGCTAAATTGGCCATGAACTTCCTTCACGAAATCCCAATCCTTCAGTCCTGCTTTTAGGAGTTTTACCTCAAGTAGAATATCAGAGAACATCAGCTCTACAGTCTAACATTCAATGAAATGCAACCTTTTTCTTTCTGAACCAAAACATCTTTTTCCCCCTCTTTGAGACAGGGACCACAGCCTTGGCTGGTCTTGAACTCACACAGATCTGCTTGTCTCTTCCTCCTGCGTGGCTGAGATTAAAGGTGCTCTCCACCATGTCTGGCCTGGTGTTCTCTTTCTGACAAATGAGTAATTGTCTCGGATTCTCAGAACCTGAAGGGATTTATGAGGTGGTATGTAGAAAGACTCAGTTCTGTAATAGGAATCAGTAAATGTTAAGTGTCCTTGCCTTTTATCCTGTTCTCTTCCTGACTGCTAAGAACATACAGTTTTCTGTGGGGCAAGGTAAACAATCAGGAGTTTTTAGTTTGTTTGTGTATACATGACTGAAGCTGTGGCTTAGTTGGTAGAGTGTTACCCTAGTGTCCCTGAGGCCCTGAGTTCAAGTCCTAGTACTGGATAAACCAGGCATAGTGGAGCCTGTCTGTACTCCAGCACGCAAGATGTAGAGGCAGATGGAGCTGGAGAGATGGCTCAGTGGTTAAGAGGACTGTCTGCTCTTCAGGAGGACCTGGGTTCGATTCCCAGCATTCAAACAGCAGTTCAGAGCTGCCGGTGATTCCAGTTCCAGGGAATCCAATGCCATTTTCTGCCCTCCTTTGGCACCAGGCACTCAGAGGAACCCAGTGCTTATCAGAGATCTCCATGAAGTTTCAGCCAGATGTTGGCTGTCATCACCTGAAGGCTTCACTGGGCTGGGTGTGCGCCATGACTCACTCGTAGGGATGACGGTCGATGCGGGCTGTTGTTTGCAGCTCCATCTGGGACTGTCAGCAAGACGCCTACATGGGCCTCCACAGAGGGATCATCTCCTAATAGGTGGATTTCTTATAGGGCCTACATGCAAACCCAAGTCCTGAAAGTGGGGATGCCAGTGGACCTCAACTGTACTTCTCTTCAGGAATGGCAAAGTTCTGTCATTGGCTAGAATGTGGGACTGAGGGATTACTGAGGCCATCTTCATCCTATTGCCCAAGTCTTCTGAAAACCAGGCTTTTAGCTGTCAGGGTTCTTGTGCACAAGCTAGGAAAGAAGCCATGGGCAGCTTTAAGTGAAGACACCATGTGGGGAGGCTTTTGGGTTCACAGAATTAACAGAGGTTGGAAGGCCAGGGTAGAAACTAGGCCAGAACCAAGGAGCTTCAGAAGGCTGGGCAGCAGGTACCCAATAAAGGAGAAAGTTACAAACTGTTCTGTCCAGGACAGTCCCATACTGTGGGGTACTGCTGGTCAGGCAATAAATACAACCCCAGGGCCCAGCTTTTTGGCAACACTATAAAGAGAAAAGCCAAGGAGAGCAAACTGATTGTTTGAGTGACATGCTACATTTCGTCTGGATAAGTGTGGACAGAAAGGGATGCCTGGGACCTCTTAAAAGTTCTGTTGTCCTACTATGGAGACTGTGCATAGTGGGAGACTCTACAAAGGAGAGATGAGGTGCTCTAAGGGGCCAGGAGAGGAATAGTCTGGATTTTTGCAAACCACAGTGTTTCCCAGACATCCCCCACTACTGTCGAAACTGTCATGAAGGGCTAAGGGCCCCAGGGAACTTCAAGGAGCACCTCATGGGGACAGGGCAGTTTTTTTTTTCTCAATACCGAAAGTACTATTTTTAAGTTTTGTAATTATATTTTTAATGTTTAATTAGGCATTATAGCCACTGAAATAATATTAAAAGGAACACAGTGAGGCAGTCTGGCTCCCACTCTGTTCTCTGGCTACCTACGCCTTCAATCCTCATCTCCTTTGCCCATACTGATCTTAGTGCCTTGGATACATTCTCTTTGATATTTTTCCTTTTGAGATTCATTTATTTTTGAGGCATGAACTCTCTCTGGCATGACAACCCTGGCTGTCCTGGAATTTCCTATGTAGACCAAACTGGCTTCAAACTCACAGAGGTCCTCGTGCCTCTGCCAAGGTTAGGATTAAAGGCGTGCGCCCCCACGCCCCCACTCAGCTTTAGGTTTTATTTTTAATTGGAATACATTTTTTTAAAAAAACTCTATTTAAAATTTATAAAGTCTGCTTTTCTTTTTCAAGGCTGGGCATGGAACCCAAGGCCTCCTTGAACACACCAGGCAAGTTCTCTACCCCCAAGCCGCTCCCCCAGCCCTGCCCTTGGTGGCCGACAGGCAGGAAGGCAGTATTGAGTTTGTTGCTGATCATCACTAGCATTCATCTCAGCTACAAAACTGAGACTCCGCCATATCTAAACAATCACTCCCCATCTCCGACTTCCCCAGCTCCTGGCACCTACCTTTCTGCTTTCGGCTCCAAGAGTCCACCGACTGTCTCCACGGATCTCATATACTAGCACCATACTGTGCTTGACCTTTGATAATAGCTTCCTGCACTGAGCACAATGTCTTCAAGGCTCGTCCAGGTTGTAGCACGTTGGAATTCCCCTCACTATTAAGGGGTACTATTCCATTATATGTATATACCACAGTTTGCTTGTCCCTTCCTCCTGTTTACCCAGATGTTAGTGGAGCCCTTTGGCTAACATGGGTCTGCAGTACATAGAAGTTCAAGAGGCCTTACACGCCATTACTTTTCTCCTCTAGTTGTTCATTCTATCATTTTTGTACCCTTCTGGGGTTTTGATTATTATTTTAAAATTACATTTATTTGTTTACTCTCTGTGTATATGTGTGTGTGTGTGTGCATGTGTGTGTGTGTGTGTGTGTGTGTGTGTGTGTGTGTGTGTGTGTGTCCTTCAGAGGACAAGTTGCAGGAATTTGTTCTCTCCTTTCACCATGTGAATTAGGGGATCAAACCAGCCATCATGCTCAGAGGCAAGTGCCTTTAGCTGCTGAGCTGACCTATCTCGGCAACTCTACTCTTCTGTTTTGATTCAGGCCCCATTGAGGCTTAATCCGGTATTTTATGTACTTTTTTGTTTAACCTCAAATGGTTCCTTTCCCCTTTGGACCAACCATGACATCTTTATGTGTGGTGTTTTGTTTTGTTTTTTGTTTGTTTGTTTTGTTTTGTTTTGTTTTTTTTTTTTTGGTTTTTCGAGACAGGGTTTCTCTGAATATCTCTGGCAGTCCTGGACTCGCTTTGTAGACCAGGCTGACCTCGAACTCGCAAAGATCCGCCTGCCTCTGCCTCCCAAGTGCTGGGATTAAAGGCGTGCGCCACCACCGCCTGGCTTGTTTTGTTTTGAAGACAGGTTCTCATGGAGCCCAGGCTCTCCATGATCTTGCTAGGTAAGCCAATGGTGACCTTAAACTTCAGATCCTCTTTCCTTTCTTTTCAAGTGCTGGAATTATGGACCTGAGCCCCTATGCTTGGTTTATGTGGTACTGGGGATCCAACCCAGGCTTCAAGCATGTAAGGTGGTGACCTCCCTACCAAGAGAACTGCACCCCAAGCCCACAGTAATAGGGGGTTTTTTGTTGTTGTTGTTTTTTTTTTTTTTGAGACAGGGTTTCTGTGTGTATCCAAGGCTGTCCTGGACTCACTTTGTAGACCAGGCTGGCCTTGAACTCACAGAGATCCGCCTGCCTCTGCCTCCCAAGTCCTGGGATTAAAGGGGTGTGCCACCACGCCCAACACGAATCCAGGCCAGTTCTGTAGTGTCCCTTGGTCAGGGTTTGGCTTCTTCATAACGGCTTTTAGGACATGCACTTCACAGGATGGGCACTGAAGCCGCTCTTTTCCTTGGAGCAGTGGTCAGCAAGCACATCACGTCCAGCTTTCTGTGGCTGCAGTTTTTAACCTTTGAGCCCACATAGCCATTAGAAGGCAGCATTTTGGAGGCCTGCATTCTCACCCCACAAGCTAACCACATTGCCATGGGAAGTGGCCCTCTCTGTCGTTTTGAGGGACTTCAGGGGGTGGGAACAGGGCCAGTGGTGCTTTCCAATCCCAGACCCTGCACTGTGGCCCTGAGGCCATGAGCCTGGCTCTCCGGGGCCCACTTACTTTTGATGACTCTTCAAGAAAAGGAGAGCACTACCGTCCATCATCACAGAGGCCACCCTAATTATTTCCAGGGCACATCTACATTTGCAAAGCATTCCCCCACTTATGTCTGCTTGCCCATGATTCATCAAGGATGCAGAGTTAAAAACATCCTGCACACCGCAGTAACCACTGTCACTACTGCCCTTCTCATTGTGCAACCGGGTAAAGAAAGGTTCAGCCAGAGGTCAGCCATCAAGGACGTGGCAGGGCTCCCGCCCTGGCCGCTTTGAATCTGAGTCAGAGTGCTTAAGCGCCACACTGCATGGCCTCCTTGGGGCTGTGCAAGGCAGATTTATGGGACTGCTGTGCAGTATGAGATCACTGGAGCCCTAGCCTAGTGCTCTTGAACAGCCTCAGCCTCTACCCCCCCAAAAAAAAAAGAGCGGTGATAATAATGACTTGCCAAGAGGGCAGGGTTATGGAGAGGAGGAAGTAGGGGGAGATGACCAGTCCTGTACCACTCCCCCAGCACAGCCACACCTTTGGAAGAAGACAGTAGAACCGCTTTTGCTCCCTAACCGCATCTTCTCCAAGGCCTGCCAGTGTGGAGCTCCACCCTGTCCCTCTCTGGCTGTGGAAAGATCCATCCTATTCCCACAGCTCACCACTGCCCACCTTAAGAGGAAGTTCCTCTGGTAAATCCCTACCTGCTTGACAGACTTGGTTACTAAGGACAAGCCCTGAGTTCCCACCCGCAAGTGGTCTTCAGCTAAAGAGGAGTGTGGAGAGGGAGTTCTGGAATCATCTTCCAAGGGCACACAAGGTGAGAAAAGTCAGTTGCCTACCATGAAAATATCACATCAAGTTCACCTCTCCCCTGAAGCTCACCCAGAGGGTCCTTACCAAGCTAACTGTAACTGAAGGAGAAAAGCCTCTTTTTTTTTTTGGTTTTTCGAGACAGGGTTTCTCTGTGTAACAGCTCTGGCTGTCCTGGACTCACTTTGTAGACCAGCCTGGCCTTGAATTCACAGAGATCCGCCTGCCTCTGCCTCCCAAGTGCTGGGATTAAAGGCGTGTGCCACCACCGCCCTGTGAAAAGTATCTTCTGCTTTGTCTAATGGGACAAGCCTGTACTTCCTCTTTGTAGTGGGAGGGTGTCATCTTCGTTAAAGATGCTAGGCCCATTACTGAGCTGTGTATACAGTGAGTGTTCAAACTCAAATCATTGATTCGTTTACTCAGAAATATGTTTCATAAGCAACTATCTAGAATTAAGTTCTCCCTCTTTCTCCTCTTCAGGCTCTTTCCTTGTCTCCCTTCTTCCCTCTTCTCTCTCCTGTGATATAAATATGTGCACAGATTCATGTATGTGCTCATATGTGTGAATGTGCATGTGTAGGCAAGACGTCAGTATTAATTGACCTTCAATTATACTCCATCTTATTTTTTGAGACAGAGTCTCTCATTGAAGCTGAAGTTCACTGATTTTGGCAAGACTAGCCTGGCTAGTCAACCCCAGACAGCCTCCTGTCTCTGCCTCCCCTGCACTGAGATTATAGGTGCACACCTTCACATCTGGCTTTTTATGTGTGTACTGGAGATCTAAACTCAGGTTTTCATGCTTGCACAAACAACACATCACCAACTGAGCCACCTTTCCAGTACCCATCCTCCTTCCTCAGTCTCATGTAGCCCAGGCCAACCTCAAAGTCAACATGTAGCCAAGGACGACTTTGAATTCCTAATCCTCCTGCTTCGTAGGTATGTGCTACCAGACCTGGCATGGAGCTAAGGACTCTTCTAGGTTTACCTTTCATCTCAGGCCCAACATTCTAGTGCTGGGAGACAGACCCCTGACAGACAGACAAACACATATAAGTAATCATATCCAGGAGAATGGATATCGATTCCTCTGGATACAAACAAGAAAAAAAAACAGAAAGAGTGATGTGGAGATTGGGGTAGGAGAAAGTGGAGGCAGCTCCAGGGGTGCAAAGCCTCCTGTTTTACGGTTTTCTGTGTTCTCCAACTCCAGCTCCATGAAGCTGATACTTTAGAGAACCTGGTCTCACCCAAGGTGGCAGCTTGCCAGCCTGGTGCTATGTTAACTGGAGAGAGAATGTCCTAGAGGATGACATTCCTAGACTTTTGGGACAATGAGTTTCCATTGAATATTTCTTTCATTTATTTTTATTTTGATTTGTTTTGTTTCTAGTGGCCATTTTCTTCTCCCAGAGGTATCAGAAGTATTGGCCACTGGAGGGAGAAACTGAGAGTTTGGTTCACAAAAATGTGGAGCCCGGACAAGGAGAGGGACAGCTGTTGGGGTATTTGAGAAGGGTGATAGCTTCAAAATGCTGCAGTTGGCACTGGGTACTGGTAGCCAAGCCTGGGAGAACCAGAGGTAACCTTAGGAAAACAGTGATCTTTTCTCCCTGTGACCGTTCCTGGTCACCCTGTTCATAGTGTACTCAGCCTTCTCTTCCACTTTCTTTCCTGGGCTATATACCCACCACCCCATGTACTCCCTGCTTCATGTCTCAGATAGTTCTCAGTTGTCTGAAGCCACAGATGGTGCCAAACCCCATTTATACCACCTTTCTCCATAATTGTGATATCTGTATATATCCATACTGTGATAGAGCTTGATTTATTAGTTGGGCACAGTAAGGAATGAACAATAATTACTAACAATAAAATGGAATGTGTATAACAATGCACTGTAATAAAAGTTATTTTTAAAATCTATGAATTGTTTACTCCTGGGAGTTTTCATTGAATATTTTTTGATTTATTTTGTTTCTAATCATGTGTATGTGGGGGGGGGGGGATGCTTGTGGAGGCCAGAAGGGTCATATCGCCTGGAGCTGGAATTGTAGGTAGCTGTGAGCCACCTGAAGTGAGTGCTGGGAACTGAGCTTAGATCCTTCTGGAAGAGTAAAAACTACAGACCCATCTCTCCAGCCCTTCAGTGAATATTCATCCTAGATAAATGCAGATAATCAAGTAGAAAGGGACAACACAGATAGAGGAGACTACCCCACTTACCCACCATGTTCATGTTTTGTCAGCCTCCCCCCATTGTCCCTGGAACGCTGTCTCCAACAACAGGCATTTTGGCCCCTTTCATCCACTGATATACCTGGGGCATACCATAGTACTTGACACACAGTAGGTGCTCGGAGAACATTGCTCCCTCCTTTCTCCATCCTTTTGAGGCAGGCACTCCCAGGTACTTACTTTGTCACTACCCTGTGCTGTAGATAGGGAGGTTTGAAATATGACATCACTTCTGGAGGTGAGGGCTGCTGGAAAAGTGGCTCAGCACTTAAGAACATTTCCTGTTCTTCCAGAAGATTGAGTTCAGTTCCCAGCACCTACTCTGGGTGGCTCATAACTGGCTGTAACCCTAACTTCTGGGGATCTGAAACCTTCTTGTGGGCTCTTTGGGCACGCCCCCTCCTCAGCTGCCATGTGGGTGCTGGGAATCAAACCTGGGTCCACAGCAAGAGCAGCAAGTACTCTTAACTACTGAGCCATCTCTCCAGTCCCAACATCTATATCTTATGGAGCCCATGACTCTAGAGACCAGTGTAACTCCCTACATCATCCTAAAATTTCCCTGCCCTACCTACCCTCAACCTCAGGACCAGAGTGACTGGGCCTTCATGCCTTCAGAACTGTCAGTAGCTGATATCTATGGCCTCACCTTGAATACTGTACAGGGCACAGAGGAAGGTCCTCCATGGGAGCATCTGAACAGGAAACAGAGGTGTCATCAGTGGCATGACAAGGAGGATAGAGAGTGTGGCAAAAAGAGGGGAAAATGTGGGAAAGAAGAAGGGTCCTGTCAACTTTCTGAGGCTATCACTGAGTACCATAAGCAGGGTTAATTTTAAAAGCACTAGAGGTTTATTCAGCTCACATTTTTGGAAACTGGAAACTCCAGGGTCCAAGGAGTCCATCTGGTAAGGGCTTTAAGCTGTGGGAAATCTACAGGGCCCTTGGGCAGTCCGAGGCATCACACAGTGAGAAATGAGCACACCCAACCGACAGTCAAGATGTCATAACAACCACTTCAGAGCGCCATGAACCCACTAATTCAGAGTCCTGACCTAGTCCCTCCTCTGAGAGGCAACCACTGGTCCCCAGTATTGATTCTTCACAGCGGGGACTCGTATCAACATGAGTTTTGGTGGGAACACTCACACAGTAATAGGGGAACGTTGGAAAAGAGGTTAGGGAATTAGGAGCAGGAGGCTGCCAACACTACATAGGGTGTGGCCCACGGATTTGGGTGAAGTCGCTTCATGGTTGAGGGTGACTTTGGTCAGGGCAAGGCTGCAGAAAGGTATGAAGTAATGGCCAGTCAAAGAGAAGACTGTAAATAGGGGAAACAGAGGTAGGCCCTGAGTGGCGTCACTTGAGTGAGGGGCCCTTTGCCCACACAAATAGCTTTGGAGTCACCCATTCCTAATACCCATTTTACAATTGAGTCGTCAAGCCCAGAATTTTCTTCAAATCATCCAGCAAGTGGAAGTAGGCAGTAGGTCCACATGGCAAGTTCTACCACCTTGCCACTATTCCACACTGATGGGCCCTGAGTCTTCAAAATCAGACCATTGTCATTCCCATTTTACAGATGAGTAGGGATGGGGGGTGGGTAACACCCCAATTGGGGGACCCAGGTGCTTAAGAAGTTGAAGTGAGGGTTGTAGCTACAGCTCAGTGGCAGAGCAATTGCCTTGTGAGAATGAGGCCCTAAGGGAGGAAGTATGTGTTTCAAAATAGGTCTTACCGTGAAACAGTGCTGGGCCTGGAACTTGCTATGTAGACCAGGCTGACCTTGACCTCTTAGAGATCATTTGCCTCTGTCTCTTGAGTGCTGGGATTAAAGGTGTGGGCCACTGTGTCCAGCCTAGTAGTTCTGGGAATAAAAAAGTGAGGGTGGGAAGTGTAACTCAGCTGTAGAGTGCTTGCCTAGTATGCCCAAAGTCCTGAATCCATCTCCAGGACTGAAAAAAGAAAAAGAAAAAACCACAGAGGTTTGACCACTGTTATATATATTGATATCCTAAATAAATGAATGCTTTTTGGATCCTGGAAGTTAATGCAGCAGAACCGTACTGGCCATCTGCAAGATGACAAGACATCTTTGTTGTTAATTCATGACGACCTATGAGTTGAATGGCCCAGAAAGGTGACCAAAGTGGGTGGGAAAGCCATCTGATGACTGTCTTTCTTCAACCTTGAGTTTCTGTTGCTCTGAATGCACTCATTTTCTTCCTAGACTGTCAAATGTAGGCCCTCTGTGAAGGTCAATGTGAAAGGGCTCTCTTATGCTACCTGCAAGGAACCAGGCCAGCTTGTGACTCCAGGTCTGTCCCACAGAGGTTCTTGAGGGCTCTTCAGTCAGCATCCTGGATCTATCCCACACTAAGAAGTCCCTAAGTAAAGTCCAGGTTCCAGTCCCACAGGAATGCTAGGGGACTCTGTTAGAGGTATGGGCCAACCAATAAAAGAGGGCAGTGCTTGACGGGAGTGTACCATCTCTGCATCCTTATCTAACCTTAAGGTGGACACTGTGCTGAGCAGGCCTCTCACATATCCTTGCTGGACCTGTTCTCGAAGACTGTGCCACCTGCTGGGCCTTCTCCAGTCAGTGTCTGTTCCTACATGGACCAGAGAGGCCTGAGGGACTAGCTGTAAGCTGCAACTTCCTCTGCACTCCACTTCTCTCCATTTTTGTGCACCTAGACATCATCTCCAGTAAGAATGTGTTTGCCTAACATGAAGTTTCTTCCTACCTCTTGCCATTGAGGACCAACAGCACGGTAGGGTCTCAGCCTTTGAAATCAGATGACCCAAGATTTGAATCTCTGCTAAGGTCCTTAGCCTACCTGAGAACTCAATTTTCACTTCCCGTATGTGGCTACAACATCTACCTTGAGAATCATTGCAAATTTAAAGGTACATAGGAGAGTTTGCCCACAGCAGGCTCTTACTAAATGTTCCCTCTTGCTGGAAAATCTTCTGTGGCATCAGGTTGCTTTCAAACAGGACAGTTTTGTTTTTTGTTTTTTTTTTTTTTTTTTGCTGAGGACTGGGACCTTGGTGCCCTATGATGGCATGGGGGAGCCTCCAGAGTTCCCAACACATTGACCAATGCTTGGCCTCATGTGTTACCTGCTGACAAATAGGGCTGTAAATTCAGTGCTGATGGAAGTACATGGTAAGGACACACCCCTGGCATATGCAGTGTGTGCTTTGTGTGGTGGGGACTTCCTAGGGGATATCTAGTGAGATATGACAGTCATCTTACCTTCATGATTCATGGATGCATGTGAAGACCCATGATCTGTATGTTCATGCCACTGATTCCAGCCACACTGTCCAACAGTAGGAACTGGCCAGATCAAGTATGGTATCATCTTGTTTTTAAAAAGGATGTTGGGCATGCCAAGATGGCTCAGCTGGTAATGATGCCCGCCATCAAGAAGACTTGAAACCAGCTATGGTGGTGCACACCTTTAATTCCAGCACTCAGAAGGCAGAGGCAGGTTCAAGGCCAGCCTGGTCTACAGAGTGAGTCCAGGACAGCCAGGGCTACACAGAGAAACCCTGTCTTAAAAAAACAGAAGCAAAAGTGAAAAACAAAAAAATAAAAATAAAGAAGGATGTTGTGAGTATGGTAGCTCAGACCTGTAATCCCAATACTTGTGAGCCTGAGGTAGGAGGCCAGCCCTAGCTACTGAGTGAAGATACTTTCTCAAAAAAAAAAAAAAACAAAAAAAAAAAAACAAAAAACAAGACAATCAAACAACAACAACAAACAGAGCTAAAACCGGACTTTAATTCCAACACTCACAAGGCAGAGGCAGGCAGAACTCTGAATTTAAGGCCAGCCTGGTCTACATAGCAGTTTCAAGACATCCAGGGCTACATAGAGAGACCCTGTCTCAAAAAACAATGAAACAAAACAAACAGAAACAAAAAATAACAACAGCAAAAAACCCAGGTTTGGTTGGTAGCAGAACACCTGTAATCTCAGCACTTAGGAGGCAGGGACAAGAGGACCACTGTAAATTCAAGGCCAGCATAGTGAGTTCCAGGTCAGCTTGGCCTATAATACATACTCAGCCTCAAAAAGTAAAACAAGGGCCAGGAGCGGGTTCCAGGATAGGCAGGGCCACACAGAGAAAACCCTGTCTCATTAAAGAAATGAAAGAAAGAGAGAGAGGGAGAGAGAGAGAGAGAGAGGTAGAGAGAGAGAGAGAGAGAGAGAGAGAGAGAGAGGAAGGAAGGAAGGAAGGAAGAAAGAAAGAAAGAAAGAGAGAAAGAGAGAAAGGAAGAAAGAAAAGAGCCGGGGAGACATTTGTGAACTGTGAATAGTATTGCAGAGTGAAACGGTCTTTCCTGTGCCTGTGCCCTTTCTAACAAGCTTGAAAGACTAAATACACCAAAGCTCCTGGAATGCAGAGAACTGATGGTGTCCTTTTTCTTCCTTATGTTTTTCTGTACCTGCCCCCAAAAGCCTCTGGTTTGTTACAACTTCTCATATTCCCTTTGTTTTTTTATTCATGCATCTCCTTGAAATTTCGTGAACTGAAAAAGAAAAAGGATGTTAAGTGGTGGTGGTTCAAGCCAGTAATCTCACCATTTGGGAGGCAGAGGCAGGAGGATTGCCAACAGTTCGAAACCAGCCTAGATTAGAGAGGGAGAGTGTCTCCAAAATGATGGGAGTGGTGGCAATGGGGCTAGTGATTCCAGTCTGGGAAATCTTCATTCTGATCTGGATGAGGGATGAAGATCATCCTCTATTCATCAGAACTAGGGAGAAAAGCCAGGCATCCACAGGACAGGAGGCAAAGAAGTCAGGGCGTTCTACTCCCTTCCTTCTGCCCGGCTCCCATCTCACCCGGAGCTTCCCTTCCAGGGGCTCTGGGCCCAGGGTGGCCCCGCGGGATTCTTGCCGGTTGGGTAGCTCCCTGGGCGCGTGGGTGGCACCAGGGTCGGCTGTTCCGCGTCCGCCCCGCCCCTGTGCCCTGGTCCTATAAGCGTCGCCCTGGCCTCGGAGTCCTGCGTGCGGAGCGGCCGGCAGTGCCGAGCATGGCCTGGAACACCAGCCTCCGGGGCCGGCTGCCTGTAACCTGCCTGATCCTGCAGGTGGCCATGGTTGTTCTCTTCGGCGTGTTCGTGCGCTTCGATGCCCAGGCCGATGCCTTGTGGTGGTTGGAGAAAAAGCGCAAGAACATCTCCACCGACATGGAGAACGAGTTTTACTATCGTTCCCCAAGTAAGTCTTAAGGCTCGCAGGTTCATCTAAGAGTTTGGTGGGGGGGGGGGGGGGAAGCAGGCTAATTGGGCGCCGCCTGACTGTGCTCCGCATTAGGTCTGCCTCTGGCTCTGAAACAGGTCAGAGATGGAGGGGTGATGCTGACTCACAGTCCCCAGCTGGTCCCAGGGTAGGGTCTACACCAGGGCACTCCCCTGCCTTAGCCAGTCACTGGGGAAATGCTTAGATGTGCTCACACTTTGAAAGTCTGGTAGAGGCACTCACCTGGGAGAGAGAAGTGGGCTGTCTTTGTTATCATTCGTTGGTGGGTTTGGGTTGTTTTTCCTGTTAACTTTCATCTCTCCCGGTCATCAGATGCCTCCTATGTCCCTGTCCTACTTAGTGTCCTCAAAAGCCAGAGTCCCACCTCTGTCACCCAACCATGACCTGGCTCCCGTACACTTCAAATAGGGATAGGTCTGATATCTGGGATCACAAGGATGGTGATAGCCCGCTGCTTCTGACACAGAAACAGGTGTATGGTACCAGAGGTGGTACTGGGCTAGGAGGTCCCAGGGTTTGGAGAAAAAGCCACTGGACACCCTCCCCTGCCCTGGGATTTTCTGTATCTATGATGTTGAAGTTAACAATATGGTATAGTGGTTGAACACATGTAGATGGTTCAGCAGTTGAGAGCACTGGGTACTTTTCCAGAGGACGGGGGTTTGAATCTTAGCACTTGCATAGCTTGAAACGATCTAGTTCCAGGGAATCTGAGGACCTCTTCTGCCCTCCCTGGGCACCAGGCACACATGTGGTACACAGACATGCAGGCAAACCATTCATACACATCTTAAAGGGAAGATGACGAAGAAGAATATAGCCCTGGAATGACAGACCTCTTTCCTATCACATGGCCCTGCCACTTCAGGGTGGGTGGTCTTAGGCAGATATCAACCATAAGGTACCCTCACTTCCTCTCTACTGACTAGGGGTGACGGTGGGATCCACTGCACAGGAGGGGTGTGAGACACAGTACTGGGACAGTACCCTCACCTTGTAGCAAAGCAATCAATCACAAGGCCACTAAGCACAGGCACTTTAGGACTTTGGGCATCTCTGAGAGCTTAAAAGTAGCCCAAGGTCAATCTAGGCAGTCTAACCTTGGACTTCCAACCCCGGACTCTGCCAATGCCCTATGCTTCCTGAGTTTCCACTCCATCTCCTAGCAGCCAATGAAAATTCTTCTAACAGTTGGTGCTCGTGTGGTCATAGGCTATGGGTTTTTGAAGGAATCACGAAGCTTTTTCTCTTCAACAACTACATATATCAACCTTTGTTCCCTCTGTGGCTTGTATACACAGCAGCAGGGTGTTTTTGGTGTCTGGAAATAATAGGGCCCTATTCAGGGCTGTGTGTTTCAAAAGAGGTCTTGACTGCTGTAGCCTCAGAATCCACAGTGCAAATCTGCTCTTCCTGTTGCCAGACTCTCCTCTTCTGGGTGGGGAATTGGCAGGCAAATGGGAAAGCAGGCAAGCTTGGAATTCATCCTTGGCTTGTTCCATCTCGTCTCCAGCTGACTTACATCTGGCCACCAGAGTCAGCCCCATAGGAAAGTGTGATGGCACGGCTCCATGGGTATTTGTAGCTCTTTTGTCTTGTCCTGGCAGGTAAGCATCAAGACCCCACAATGGAAAGCTATAGAACCTCATGCCCCTTAAGAAGTGATGCAGTCCTCAGTCTCCCCAAATCCTGTCCTGTCCCTCCGCACTCAACCACCTGTCTTCTTTTCCATCATTCCATAAGCATTTATCTACAAGGTGACCCAGGGATGCTGGCAGCAATGAATGTCCCAGTGAATTAGGGTTCGAAATCACTCTGGGTCTCTGGTTTTCAAGGACTCCTAGATTTATTGGGAACAGAGCTTTGAATCTCATAAGTCCCAAGGCCAGTGGTGCTGATGCTGGTGCTCTGAGTAGGCAGTCGCAGTCGATCTCTGATAGTGGGAAGTACTGGCTGCTGAGGAGGGAGCAGGGCAGCCAAGGGACCTCTGAAAGGGAAGCCTGGGAAGTAGGGTCAGAGGCTCGGAATGGCATAAGAGAAGGGGAGCATGCTGATGGAGAAGGGAACCCTAACAACCAAGGATGCCCCCTTAGTTGCCCTTGTCACTAACTCCAAGAGATATGGGGGAATGCTTGCTTGGAAGCAGGAAGTGGGAGGTAACCTTGGCCTCAGTGTTCCTTGGCAAGAATAGGAAGTACTATGGTGTCAGAAGCACCTCCAACCAAGCATGGGATCTCTCCTTAATCATCACTATCATCCCTCAAGGGGAGACATTGCTACTCCCTACCCCCTGCCCCCATTTCACAGATGAGAAGACTAAACCCATGTAACAGACGTGTCTCACACAGTTCACCCAACAAGAAACCAGGAGCCCAGTTGCCACCCTGAGGTCTGAGCCCATCCTTCTGGATGAATCTCCCACCCCACATCTCATTCTTCATCTCTCCCAGCACCACTCTTTGAGCTCCTTAGGTCATGGTGACTACGGTCAGGAGCTAAGTAAGGAGCATGAAGCTTCCTGGCCGTGGGTCTCCAGGCTCTGGTTTCTGCATGACCAGGTAATTCCCAAGGGTGTTGGGCAGGGGCTCTGTGTTACTTCTAGTTCTTGGCTTCTAGCCATCACACCTATTCAGGGTGAGCTGCGGGGTCCTCATTCCTCCCCAAGGGATTAGTGGAGCCTGCTAGGAATCTCTGGTTTCCAGAACAGGATAGCACCAAGACTCAAGAGGGGCTGAAATTGGCATCCCTGGCCACAACCCCTCACAGACAACAGACACAGAGCTAGTTGGGAACCTGCCCTGATGCCCTTGGAGAACGGAAGTGCCATGTCAGCTACTGAATGTAAAGCCTCCTTCTAGTTGGTGTAGTATTCTCAGCACCCATGGGCTGTGAGTGCAGAAGTTGGCTTAAGGAGGGCCACCAGGTCCTGACCCCAGAAGCTTCTTGGGAACACCAAGAGAGGGTCAAGACATGTTTTAGGAGAGGGCCTGGAGCAGAAAATGCTCAACCTTTGAACAACTAAGAGTCTGTTTTCTGAGGCCAGAGCCTCCAGGTTTACCTGGTCTTCTACGGATCTGTACCTGAGACCCAGTTCCATCCTATCGGGATGGGTTTAACCAGAACAGGTGACAAGCACAGCCTGGTGGTAAGCCTTGCAGTGAAATATCTGGGTCAGATCCATTGCTTGATGACCTAACCCTGAGCCTCAGTCTGCCCCTCCATAGAGTGGAACTGTGCTGTGTAGGGTATCTAAGAGGATTCAAGATTTTTAGGGTGCAGCTGCCTAGTAAACACTGTCGTGAGGACAGTGAACACTCCATGATGTTTGAATGGAGGCCCAACATCTGGCTAGAGATGTGGCTGAGGACCATGTCCCTGGTACTAGTTAGAACTATTGTAGCCTTTACGCTCCTCTGTGCTCTTCTTAGCTACTGTGCGCTGCTTGCCTGCTGTCGGGCAGGAAAGTTATTCCCTTCATTTTACAGTGGGAGGAAATGTGTGTTAGGGAGCCCAAGGCTGAATTGGACAGCAGAAGAAGAAGGGCCAGGCAGGGGTGAAGCCAAGTCCTCTACTGCACAGCCTGCCTGCTTCCTGGAGATGACCGTGGTTGTTGCTGCCCCCGCCTTGACACTCTGCAGTGCTGGTGTGCGGGGAGAACTGGCAACTGCCAACACATGGCTAAGAAAACAAGCAAGGAGTGGAGTTGGTGAAGTCGTTCAGTCGGTGAAAGCACACAGGGCACAAGGGCCGAGAACTTGACCTCGGCACTTACACACAGTCACTGCTGTCTTTGTCATTACTGTGTGATCATCGGCATCCCACAAAACAACTGACGTTTGACTGGCCTCTAAGAAATGGAAGGAAAGGTCCGGTACCTACAGGGCACCACCCGTCGTGTGCTGATACAGTAGAGGTGGGGATGGGGATAGGGCCTTTAGCCAATCACCTGAGTGGGAAACTTTATTCTGAGCTTTGAACACCGTGTGTGTGTGTGTGTGTGTGTGTGTGTGTGTGTGTGTGTGTGTGTG
>CAJQZJ010009840.1:1467211-1483242 GCA_907164525.1 Lophiomys imhausi
TGTGTGTGTGTGTGTGTGTGTGTGTGTGTGTGTGTGTGTGTGTGTGTAGGGGGTGTGGGCTCATCTGATTTGTTACAGAGGAGCAGAACTGACTGGAAGCGGGAGAATGGAGACAGCTATGTAGTGTTTTCACCAGCGCCCTCTGGTGGAAGTTAGCATGGTTGGCCGCTAGTGTGCTGAGCTGCCTCATTAGACCTTGGGAAGAAGGGCAGAGGGCCAACTTCCACTTAGCAGCAGCGAGTCGCCTGCACCTGGTCACTCTTGAAGGGCATAAAGAGAAATGCCTGCTCATATGTGAGCAATGGCCTGTGTCAGGGCTTTGATGGGGTCCCCTCTTTGATGGGGTTCCCTCATTAAAAGCTCCCCACAGAACCTCTTGGGCTAGCTGTAGAGCAGAGAGGACATGCCTTTGATGAAGCACACAGACCAAATTTCCACATGACTACTGCCTGAATCTCTTCAGTTAGCCCCAAACCTGAGGCAACAGAACTTGAGGAATGGGTGGTTGGTTTCAGTGCTAACTCAGGACCAACTTAAAAGGGAAAGAGGAAGGGAATGTGCCCAAGGAGAGGAAACTACATCTCTAGAGAGAGGGACAGGGTACCCAAAGGGTTAGGCTGAGAGGGGATAAAGAGGGCAGAAAGACAAGACTTCTCGTGCCTGCGCAGGGTACACAGGGAGACTAATGGCAGTTTCAGTCTGTGTGTTTCTTGGTGCCTTTGTTCTTCCTTGTCTTCATAGCTCCCTGATGCCACCGGGATCTGGACCCCCCTTCTTGAAAGGCCCCCACTTCCTGACAGGCCATTTTCTCCTGGGGGCCTCCCTCAGTATTTCCTTTCTGTTCTATCCTCTAGCTCAAAAGCATACTAGTTCTTGATCTGTTTCTTTGTTCCCACATTCAGTGGCTTGAGGGCCTGCGTGCTAGTGGGTGGCAATTGGTTCTCTCAGGCTTCAGGCCCTGCCTCCTCTGTGCTCGGTTGCTGAGGTTCACACAGCCAAGACGGCACCCAGCACTTAACCTTCCACTGCTGGCTCTTCACTCCCACTGATCTACGTTTGTCAGGGGTGCTTGTCTTCGTCCCGCTGAGCTCTCCTCTCTGCTTGGGAGCCGGTCATCTGAACATGCTGCCTCTCTCTCCTTCATGGGATTCTTCTAGTCTGTCACTCATCAGTTCTTCCCAGAATAACCACAAGATCTGTATTTATGGTGCTTCACAAATGTTTGCTCCATTTTCTCCACAACAGTTGGTAACTTGATAAGGCATGGGGCGTGATAATATAGGAAATGCCCATACATTTAGAAACCCCAGCCAGGACGTGTTTGCCCTGGGGAGCTCAGCAGAGCCAAATAGACCTGACACCTTGAAGGGAACTCAGAGAACCATCCTGAGGTACATGGGGTGAAAATGTCAACTTTCCTGTATCCATTTGTGCCCCTACCCTTTGATGAGCTGGGAGGCTTGTTACTCCTATTCAGTGCCTGCTGGCTGAGAGGCCTGGGGTCCCTGGCTTGGGCTTTAGGGAAGCCTGGGGCAGGGTAGGGTGGGAGACAGATTAGGACAGAAAGGAGAGGTCAAAGTCAAGATCGATGCACAAAAGACATTGTGCACCATTCCCTTGCCAGACTGCAGGGGCTCCAGAGCCTGTCAGCTCTGTGCATGGGTGTGTGAGGGGGGCTTCATGCCCGCCACACTGTAAAACCACCCCATTACTCCTTGACTGTGCCCAGATGACTGCAAAACAGAGGTAGTGAGGACCTTTTCTTTTGGTTTCTCAAGACAGGGTTTCTCTGTTTATCAGTCCTGGCTATCCTGGCCTCACTCTGTAGACCAGGCTGGCCTCGAGCTCGCAGAGATCTGCCTGCCTCTGCCTCCCAAGTGCTGGGATTAAAGACGTGCACCACCATGCCTGGCTTCCTCTTTTTTTCATTTTTTAATACAAACACAATATCATTTGTGTGTGTGTGTGTGTGTGTGTGTGTGTGTAGTGGGGGGGGTGTTTTGACTCAGGTACATTTATGTACCATTTGCATGGATGGTGCCTGCAGAGGTCAGAGAATATTAGATCTTTTGGAACTAGAGTCACAGGTAATTATGAGCTATCATTTGGATTCTGAGAATTGAACCCTGGTCCCCGGAAGAGAAGCCAGTGTTCTGTGTTCTTTTTTTTTTTTTTTTTTTTTTTTTTTTTTTGCGCGCACGCGGGGAGGGGGGATTGAGAGAGGATTTCTCTGTAGAGTCTTGGCTGTCCTGGAACTCTGTAGACCAGGCTAACCTCAATCTCAAGAGATCCGCCTGCTTCTGCCTCCCGAGTGCTGGGATTAAAGATGTGTGTCACCACTGCCCTCCTCTGCTGTACTCTTCAAAATAGTATGGCGGGCCCACCTTGTCACGCTCCTAGGTTGGAATACCCTGGTGGCCAACACAGGTGCAGTCCATCTTCCGAGAGCTGTATAGTCTAGTAGACAAACAAGTAAACATACAACTCCATGTTGTAATGGAACTGGGAAGGAATAACGGTACCACAAGGGGACAACCTGCCTTAAAGTAGGTAGTCACAGTTGGGTTGAATGGCACACACCTTTAATCCCAGCACTTGGGAGGCAGAAGCAGGTGGATCTCTGTGAGTTTGAGGCCAGCCTGGTCTACAGAGTGAGTCCAGGATAGCCAAGGATACACAGAGAGACCCTGTCTCCAAAAACCAGAGAGAGAGAGAGAGAGAGAGAGAGAGAGACCTTGTCAAAAAAAAAGAAAAGAAAAGAAGAAAAAGTAGGTGGTCAGAAGATTTCTCCATGAGGGGGCACTGGGCTGATATGTAGAGAGACATTTACTGGCCATTCTTTGATGGCCTTTCAGAAAAGGAAACACCACCATTGCAAAACCCCAGCAGCAAGACTGAGAATCAAAGGGAGGCATTGCAGCTGGCACACAGAAGGGAGGGTAGAAATGGAGACAGTGTAAAGAAGGCAGGTGGCCTGGCAGGCCCCTGGAGATGCCTTTTCTTTCTCCTTTTCAGCCTTTTCTTTGGAAATAATTTCAAATTTACAAAAGCTGCTAAAATAGAGAGAACAGAGAGAGACACACAATATGGTGTATATACTAACTCAGGTGCACGCACTGAGTTGCTCTGTCTCCACCTACACAACCGCACATACACACACACGGGAGCACACACACATGCACACACATGCATACCCACCCACGCACACACATGCACATACACTCACGCATGCACACACACATACACACACATGCGAGCACACACCCACGCACACCCACGCACACACACACACACACTATGAATCACTTGGAGGATCTGTTGCATCCCTTACAGCCTTCCTTTCTGGCACACTCCAGCATATTTCCTAAGAACAGGAATATTCACTTCCATAACAACAATATTCAACTTCATACATCCATATGGCTGAGGTACGTTAATCCACCATCAATGCCTAATTCTTTCAGCTGACCCAATAACCTTTCTAGATCTCCCCATACTTTCTCTGCCAAATCCAGTGCAGCGATAAGTATTGAGTGTAACTGGAATATCTTTTAATCTGGAACATTAAAAAAAAAACTTTTCTTGGATAATTTTCGAGACTACAGTTCTGATTTTGAGTGGAGGTCTTACTGCACAGCACAAGTTGGCCTAAAAATTAGGTCCTCCTGCCCTAGACTCCAAAGTGCTGAGCTAACAGGCAGGTGTCATTTGCCCTGCCTCAGCCTCAAAACTTTTAACAGTAGGCTCCTCATTTTGTGTCCAATCGTTTTTTCATTATTAAATTTGCCCCTGCAGTCTCAGGGAGAGCACCCTATGGTAGGATATTAGGTGATACAATACAGCCTATATAATATGTGCCATCTGGAGGCACACACTGTCCTTCTGCCACCATTGGGCATGTTAATTTTTATTCCCCCAGTCAATATGTAACCTAATTTTTCCTCTGTGCAATTACAATTGTGTGCTCCTCCCTTGAGACCAATGAGTCATTTATTGGCAGAATCTTTAAGACAGAGTGAAAGCCCTGCACTTCTTGGAATTTCCCTCTGCATTGAACATCACTCACTGAGCCGTTTCTGTGAAAGCGATGATTTTCCTAATCCTAACTCTACCCAAATTTCAGGCAGAGTCCTCAGCATGCTACTGCAGGCAAGAGTCTTCTTTGCTACCCTGACCATTTTCATATATTTATTGGCAGCGTGGACTCATGAATTCCTGTATCTAAATGGTTGTAACTTATTATGAGAAACCATTATTTTGGTGCTTAAATTGCCCAGATGAGGCCAATGGGAGCCCTTCTGTCTGGCTCTTTGTATCCCACGCCATCCACAGTTCCTCTGTGTCTTGTACTTCTATTAGGTTTTCACTTGTCTGGGTTTTGGGATTCAAATTTTTGTTTATTTATTTATTGTATTTGAAACAGGATCTCATTACGTAGCTCTGGCTGTACATTAGAACTCATTCTGTAGACCAAGCTAGCCTCGAACCTACAGAGATCCACCTGCCTCTGACTACTGAGTGCTGGGATTAAAGGGGTGTGCCACTACATTCAAGTTTTCACTTGTCAAAGCTCTTTGCCTTCTCTTGTTTTCTTAGGCCCCCAAAAGCCAGCAATATTAGTGCTCAGAGAACAGTTTAGATCGTTCTAGCCCATCCCAAATCCTTCTAGCTCATCCCTGTAGTTTTATTAGAAACCTGAGGCTCAGAGTGGGGAGGTGGCTTGCCAGGGTCACTGTTAGAAGTTTGGTCAAGACTTGGATATAGAATCAATGCTTGAGTGATGATAAATAAAGACAGCTGCCCGGCTGAGTCACCTGTTCTGGGCACACACTATGCCAGGGACTTTACATACACGCCTGTGTTTAACCTCTGCAGCACCTGTGAAGTGGCACTATAAAAGGTGCCCCAAGCCTGTTGGGTAACAGCCATCTACCCAAAAGGTGAAACACTGGTGTTCCAGCTTTTCCCACTGCATGATTGGAAGAAGTGCATTTGGTGGGGGTGGGGGTGGGGGTGGGGTGGGGGTGTAGACATGAGTAGCTATATGTTACAAAGTGTTGATTCTTCTCCCCTAAGGAAAAGGAGTGGGGGGGGGCTGTATTACCTCAGATGATTTGTGCTCTAGATTCTGGACCCTGAGTATAACTCACAGCTAGACCTCAAATCCAAATGCCCAGAGCCTGTGGAAGAAGCTCAATGGTAAAGCACAAGAGTGAAGGCCCTGGACTGGGGGTGGGGGTATAAGCCAATCAAATGCCCACCCATGTGGACCAGCAACGCTATATGGTTGGAGGGTGGAACAAGAAATCTGTCATCTCCCAAGGGTGCTCTCAGGCATCTTTGACCCTCCAACACAGTGGTCTAACCTGGAGACCCACCTCAAGTCCCCTGGCTCTCTCCAGAGAACTTTTAAGATTAAGATCATAGCTGGTTTGCCAATGATGGGGCCTCTTGTTACTGCCACCCAGCTGTAGCCTGGTTGCAGGGAGGAAGGGAGCAGGGATGAGGGGAACCAGGGAGTCAGGACTGCAGGTTCTGTCACAGTGGCTGGAAATATAGGAGCCATCCTAAGTTGCACTGGCCTGTCAGACTTAATGCCATGGTGGACCTTCTCTAGGCAGCAGAGACCTTCAACTTGCACTCCCCCGACAGGCTTCCAGGACGTGCACACCATGGTCTTCGTGGGCTTCGGCTTCCTCATGACCTTCCTGCAGCGCTATGGGTTCAGCGCTGTATCCTTCAACTTCCTGCTGGCAGCTTTCGGCATCCAGTGGGCGCTGCTCGTGCAGGGCTGGTTGCGTTTCTTTAGTGAAGGCCACATTCTCCTGAGCATCGAGAAGTGAGTCCCGGGCCAGTCGAGGGGCGGGCGGAATGGACTGGGCGGGGTCCGGCGGTGGTGGGGCGGGCCCTGGAGCTGAGGGGGCGGTGGTGGACTGGGCGCGGCTCAGGAGTTGGGTTGGTTGGACTGGGGGCGGGGCCAACCTGGGGTGGGTCCTTGGTGGGCGTGGCCCAGGGGCGGGGCGGGGTCTGGGTTGGGGCGGAGCCTTGGTGACAGGGCTCTGGGCTGCGGGGGCGGGGTGGAAAACTGGATGAGGCGCTGAAGGCGGGGCCTAGCTGCAAGGTGGGGCGAGTGAGGCGAGGGAGAGGCGATTAGGGGTTGTGGGGGAGGAAAGGGAGTGGTCAGGGATAGGGAGAGAGCGAGTGATGCAGAAGAGGGTGGACTCAGAGGATTTGGGAAGATTTGGCTTGTCCCTCAGGACACCCTTGTCCGGTGATGGACACCTGCAGTTGTGCCCCTCACACACTGCTTTCTCCTCGGCAACTCTCCAGGATGGAGGTTGTAGTGTTTATTCGGGTGCTATGGGAGGGTCTCTCTCCCTGTGGTGGAGGATAATCTTTTCTCCAGAAGGGAAAGGAAGGTCCCAAGCCCTTCTTCACAGCTCTGAGACAGTACAACCCCAGCGACCTAGGAGGCAGGGCCAGCTTCCGGAGCCAGCATCAGAAAGATCCTTCCTGGGAGCACACAGAAATGGGGAACTCAACCAAGTGGAGCCCCATCTCCTTGCCCTCCACCTCTCTCGGGCAGAATGAGCAGTGAAAAGAGCTGGAAGGCCCGTGTGTGGGTGTTCAGGCTCCCAGTTGAAGCCTTCTGGACCGGCCTCCCAGGGTGGGGTACCAACCTCTTCTCCCACCTCAAGCCTTCTAGGTAACACCCGGGATAACGTCTCAGTTTGATGAGAGTCATCAGCCCTTTCTTTCCAGCTACCTCACTCTCCTCTTCTGTCTTCTCCGAGCCTCCCCAACACACCACAGCACCAGTAACAGGTTGCAAAATAAATTTCCCCAAACTAACTTGTCAAAAAACAACAGGCAAAGCTGTTTTATCTGTCACACTCTAGCCTCTGGAATTGCAGCAGTTGATGCTACACGGAGCCAAAAGGAGGCTTTCTGTGGATCTGGGACAGGGTTAGGTTAAGGCAGGCTCTTCACTGAGTCAGTTCAGATGGCCTCCTACTTAGGTAGACCCTAGAGGAGTTTGGTTTTTCGAGACAGGGTTTCTCTGTGTAGCAGCTCTGGCTGTCCTGGACTCACTTTGTAGACCAGGCTGGCCTCGAACTCACAGTGATCCGCCTGCCTCTGCCTCCCAAGTGCTGGGATTAAAGGCGTGCACCAGAGGAGTTTGGTTTAAGGAGAGAAAGTTTTTTAATTTGAGAAAGCCATCAGTGGCACTGGAAATTCCTTAGTCTGCTCATCAAGTCCACAGAGCTTAGGAGCAAACTGAAATAAGAAAGCACTTACTTCTCTGCTGCTGTGATTAAAGAAAACAAAACACCACGATCAAAAGCAACCTGTAGAAGGGAGAGTTTATTGGAGCTTTTGATTCTGGGAGCCCATCATGACAGGGAGGCTTGGCAGCAGGCAGGTTTGACAGTAGGGCAATGCAAGCATGGAAGTAGGGTGAAGACTAAACATACCCAAAGCCCGCCCCAGTGGTGTGTTCCTCCATCTTCTTTCATTAGGCCATACCTCCTAACTTCCCCAACTGAGGACCAGTTGTTCAGGTGACTGAGCCTATGGGGGATGTTTCTCGCTCAAACCACCACATTTGCTGTCACAAATGTAGAGTACCAGCCATGTGTTATTGTCCAGATGTTTGAAAATTATAACGTGTAAAAGATCAGTCACTCAGGCCAGTTAACGACACATAAAAGAAACAAGAAAGACAGTCAGCTAGATAAGCTGCCTTAAATAAAACCTGTGACTTGCATATCCCTCTGAAGTTCAAAGTGCACAATGTATCAATATCATAGCCCTACAGTATGAATATACCTGTTATATATCTAATTAGCCTCTGTGGCAGAACAGCTGTGACACATGAAAAAGTATACCATTAAAAAAATTTTTTTTCCAAAAGAGTGGTTACAAACTGAGTTAGCAAGTTTGAGGTGAACTACTTATTCAGCAAACTTGGTCACTTAACAAATAGAGTTTGGGCAAATTGTCTTTGTGGGATTAGATTCCAGCCTCTGGCCTGGAGCCGATGCCTGGAGTCCAAGGCTGGGATGAGCATGTTGTCCCCAGACCTCATTGTGTGAATTCAGATCTACATCTGACATGTGTCCTGGCTCTGTTCACCTGCCACTCTGGGGGCAGCTCTCCTCTGTGGGCTCTTGGGCCTTCCTGAGACCTCCTAAAATGTGGTGCCCAGATCCACCTCCCAGGCACTGATGGGCAGAAGTCCAGGCTTTTGTGCTCTCACCTTTCTCCCTCCTAAAGGGCACCTCCACCAGATGGCTCTTTGGGATGTAGCCAGAGAAATCTGGGCGAGTCACTGGGCCTCTCTGAGCCTTCTATCATAGCCAGGAAATGTAGGTAATGAGAAGACCCACCTTTTGTAGTTGGCAGGGATGGTTCAAGAGGGCATGGTATATGACTAGCACTCAGTAGCCTACCACCCTTTCAACCAGACCCCCTGGACACAGGGATGAACAAGGCTAGCCATGGAGGGACAGTCTGTAAATATCCTCAGGAGAGGACCTGCCCTCATCTCACAAACTGGCCCTCAATCAGATTAATTCACTGTGAGCCTGTGTTTTACACATCCCCCTGAGCATGAGGAGGATCCCTCCACATTCGACAGCCTTGGGGAAACAACCTTTCTTTCCATACACCCACCCTACTGAGAGCTTTCGTCTCAAGATCCACCCTGAAAGTCTTCTTGGGAATGTAGCATAGCCTTGCTGCTGGCAGGGGACAATAATCCAGGCAAAGCAGGTGGTGGACAGAAACAGGGTCTCTTGCAGGCATGGGTATTGTGACTGTAGTAGATGTCCACCTCTCCTTGATCCCTCTGCTGGGGTGGCTGGGCCTGTGCGGTTCAGAATCAAGGGGAGCCTGCTTACCTCCTTTTGCCTTATCCTCTCTGCAGGCCTTCCTGCTCCCTTATGCCCAGTCCACTCCAGATCTTTATATCTTTACATGGGAAGGCTCCTCTGTCTCTTCTGTGGACACTGTCCCTTCCTTGTGGGTGAAGTTGACAGGAAGGACTCAGTGGCCACATTCCAGAAGGCCATGCACGGTAGTGGTGGGGACAGGTGAGTCTGGAGTGAGCGTTCAGGGTCTGAAGAAGAGTCCCCACTGGAGGAACTGGGGAAGGCTTTTGGCAAGCAGAGGCAATAAGAGGAAGTTCTGGGAAAAGGCAAGCAGAAGACAGAAGGCAGGGTTGTACCCCAAGTACAACAATGTCTAGATCATTTGGTTGCTTGGGCATAAGCTGTCCACAAGGCACGGGCTGTCAAGGGAAGGCATGGCTCCTGCTGCCGCTGTGCTGGGTACCATGCTGGCATGACCCTCACTATGACGAGCTCATTACCGCACATAGTGGCACTGAGGCTCAGAAAGGTTAAACCACCAGCCACAGTCCACAGAGGACCAAAGGCTTGGTTGGAGTGTCATTTGTGGCCATCACTGCAGCTCCTCCCTGGTCTGTCTCTCTACAGCCTCATCCAAGCTGACTTCTGTGTGGCCTCGACCTGTGTGGCCTTTGGGGCAGTTCTAGGCAAGATCAGCCCAGTCCAACTGCTTATCATGACCTTCTTCCAAGTGACCCTGTTCGCAGTGAATGAATTCATCCTCCTGAACCTAATAGAGGTGAGCGAGGCTCAGAACAGGGAGGGAGACAGAGGGATAAAGGAAGAGAGGTCTGTGGATATGGGGAGTCAGCTCAGCATCCTGTAACACAGTTTCTTTATCTACAAATTAAGATTCATGGTGCCTAGTGGTGCACGCCTTTAATCCCAGCACTCGGGAGGCAGAGGCAAGCAGATCTCTGTGAGTTCAAGGCCAGCCTGGTCTACAAAGTGAGTCCAGGACAGCCAGGGCTGTTACCCAGAGAAATCCTGTCTCAAAAAACCAAAAAAAAAAAAAAAAAAAAAAGATTCATGGTGCCTCTCATGGAAGTCATTGTCTACCTAACACATCTTGCCAGCATCTGGGCAGAGCAGGCTTTCAGTCATCTCCAAGATTGGCTCTGTCCTTCTCTTCTAAGTTGGGCCAGTCTCCATCAGAAGCCAGAATAGGCTTTTCATCAAGCCCAGAATCTGCTGCCTTGATTAAACACTACCAGTGGTCCTCACTTCACTTAGAACAAAATCTAACATGGCTCAAGGCTCTGCAAATTCTGGCCCCAGCCTTCCCTTCCCCTGAAGCTCAGGCTCTGCTCTGACACCACTGTCTGTCTTTTGGCTGTGACTTCCTTTATGTCCCCAATTGCATGGAGCTTTATCCTGTCAGGGACTTACTCTTACTGTCTTCTCAGCCCCAAGCAGCCATCTTTATTCTTTTCATGATCCACATTTCAATATGAATGTCGCTTCAGAGAAGCCCGCTGGCTTTCCTCCACTTTGTCCCTCCCTGGCCCTAGCTCTCAAGCTGCCTCTCGTGGCTCTTATATAGCGTATGTCTGTCTTCTTCATAGCACTTGGGGACCTATTTGATAAGGTCAGGATGTACATCTGCATGCTTTCTCCCCTAGCACCCAGCCAGCCTATCACACATACTCAGATTCAGAGTCCAAGTCTCTGAGCTACACTGCAGGCTCTAGGCAGAGGGGAGCAGGCTGGACTGGCACAGTCCCCAGGGATTTACAATTCAGAGAGGGGTCCAAGCATAGAGACACTAAGCATACCCTTTGCTGGACTGATCTCCAGGGCTAAGCAACCCAGCTGAGGGTACCACAACCAGCCTAGTGGTTCAGAAGCTGCCCACAGGCAGGCACTCTAAGCCTGGAGTCCACCAGGAGAACTAACCAAGCTAAGGAGAGGACAACTGGGAAGTGTCCTGGCATTTGGTGACTGGCCAGCAGCCTGGGTACAGGGATCCCTCCGTTCAATTGATTGCTGTGGGAACTGTCTTATTTAGCGTTTCTATCTCTGTGATGAAACACCATGACAAAAAGCAACTTGGGGAGGAAAGGGTTTATTTGGCTTTTACACTTCCACTCAACAGCCCATTATCTAAGGAAATCCTGGCAGGAATCTGGAGGCAGGGGCTGAAGCAGAGGCCATGGAGGAATGCTGCTTACTGGCTTGCTTCTCATGGCTTACTCAGCCTGGTTTTTTTGCTTGTTTTCTTTTCTTTTCCTTTCGGTTTCTTGAGACAAGTTTCTCTGTGCAACAGAGCCCTTGCTCTCCTGGACTCGCTTTGTAAACCAGGCTGGCCTCGAACTCACAGAGATCTGCCTGCCTCTACTTCCTGTGTGCTGAGATTAAAGGCGTGCACCATCTCCCTCAGCTAGCCTGCTTTCTTTCTTTCTTTTTTTTTTTTTGTTTGTTTGTTTTTGTTTTTTTGAGACAGGGTTTCTCTGCATATCTCTGGCTGTCCTGGACTCACTTTGTAGACCAGGCTGGCCTCGAACTCACAGAGATCCGCCTGCCTCTGCCTCCCGAGTGCTGGGATTAAAGGCGTGCGCCACCACTGCCCGGCTCAGCCTGCTTTCTTATACAACTCAGAACCACCTACCGAAGGTTGGCACCACCCCCAGTGAGCTGGGCCCTCCCACATCAAGAAAATGCCCTACAGACTTGCCTGTAGATGAGTTGGATGTGTTTTCTCAGTTGCAGGTCTCTCTTCCCAGATGACTCTAGCTTGTGTCAAGTTGACAAAAGAAACAAAAACCGACCAACCAAACACATCAGATAGGTCAGGAAACTAGGCTCTGTGTTCCACAGCTGAAGAGTCAGAGACAGCCTAGCGTGTGTGCATATGTGTGGGTGGGTAGTACTGTGAGGAGGGAGAAAGGGTGCCAGGTCCTGACAGGCCCCTTGCACTCCAGGCAAAGGATGCAGGGGGCTCTATGACCATCCACACATTTGGCGCCTACTTTGGACTCACAGTGACCTGGATCCTCTACAGAAAAAACCTGGAGCAGAGCAAGCGGAGACAGAGTTCAGTGTACCACTCAGACCTTTTTGCCATGATTGGTGAGAACTAACAGCTGGCCCATTGGTGAGGGAAGCCATGGTGGGTGAGATCTTCCATGTTGGTGAGGGCCACCACAGAAGGGGGTAGCTGCCATATTGGTGAGGGCTGCCACGGTAGATGAGGGCTGCTGTGATTGGTCAGAACTGCTGCTGTGCATGGGTAAGAACAACTGTGAACAGCTGGAAGACTGCCATGGTGAAGAGAGGAACATCCATCATCAGTGAGATCGGCCATGGTGGGTGGGGACCACTATAATGGATGAGGACAAGTATGAATGTGAGAAGGTCTGCCATGATGTGTGAGGAGTGTCATGACCATCCCTGATCACCACATAATCAGTGGGTGACTGCTGGTTCTTGGGGAGGAAGGGCAGAGTGAAGTAGCCTGTGGATACTTCTGGAGTCCTGGGTATCCAATTCTCTCCCTCGTGGAAGAGAGTTGGAAGGAGTTGGTCACTTATCTTATATGTTCCCTATTGAAACTGGGCCAGTAATGCCCCAAGGTAGACAGAGTGGAAACCAGAAATTGGCTCACTTGGTCCCCAGGCTAGGGCAAGATGTGCATTCCCACTCCTCATGTCCTTCATTTCAGAGAACATACGGAGTCTCTCAGATCCAGGCCTTCTTCCTTCCATCACCCCACAGACTAAGAGATGGTAGTGCCACCAGCTAATCTGTCTTCAGAGGGGAGATGCTATAAGAATAGAGAGCTTGCCAGGCGTGGTGGCGCATGCCTTTAATCCCAGCACTTGGGAGGCAGAGGCAGGTGGATCTCCGTGAGTTCGACGCCAGCCTGGTCTACAAAGTGAGTCCAGGGCCGCCACAGCTACACAGAGAAACCCTGTCTCGAAAAACAAAAACAAACAAACAAACAAACAAAAAAGAATAGAGAGCTTATACCCAGTCCTTGTAGAAGAGCCAGTAGTAAGAATGATGCTCAGAAGCTGGAAACAGCTCAGCTTGCCTTGGGCATGTGAGCCCAGCCTAACAGCTCTTCTCCTGCCCCCCCACCCCGGCCTGCATATGTTCTCACCCAGGCACCCTCTTCCTGTGGATATACTGGCCCAGCTTCAATTCAGCTGGTTCCTTCCATGGAGACACCCAACACCGAGCAGCCCTCAATACCTACCTCTCTTTGGCAGCTAGTGTGCTAACCACAGTGGCAGTATCCAGTGCCATACACAAGAAGGGCAAGTTGGACATGGTAAGCCCGGGGCTTTTTGAAGGAGGTATCATTCTGATGCCAGGCCCTGCTTACACCTCATGTGGCAGGCAGCTTCTAGATTGGCATATGCAAACCTGGATGCTCACCGTGGGTTATCCCAGCCCAATGTTCTTGTCCTCCCCACAGCCTGAAATGCTATTATTAGCCAGTGGTCGGTTGAGTATTATATCAGGCCTGCCAAGTCGTGGTGGGGGGCTTTACCAGGTCTTCATCCTCCTGATACCACTGGCCTTTTGGGCTTTGTAAAAAGTTGTCCCAGCCCCCACACTTAGAGGAGCCCACAGCACTGCACCTGCCACTGCTGACAAAGAGCATTGGTAGCAGCTGGGCATGCATGGGCCTGCAAATACCTGTTGCAGACATAATTGTGCACCCAGATATGCCTATTGGCTCCCAGGTAGACATGGAGAAAAAAACATGCAGATGGGCTTTTAGGCCCATGGTGTGTCCAGCAGCTCACTGACTCGTGGACCCAGAACATGTCCAGGCCTTCTGGGGGTTGTGGGTGGCTTTCTTTCGGAGCATGCAGAGCAGGTGTACTCAGCCGGGCCAAGGCTAACCCATTCTGCACACTCCTGGCTTGGCAAATCTGAACTGTTCCCAGCTTCCGACTTTTCACTGTGTGTGTGGGAGCACAGGTCACGTTCCCGGAACGGAACTGAGAGTTTGCACACATTTTCTACCCCACCCAGGTGCACATCCAGAATGCCACACTTGCAGGGGGGGTGGGGGTGGGCACGGCCGCAGAGATGATGCTCACTCCTTACGGCGCCCTCATCGTGGGCTTCTTCTGTGGCATCTTCTCCACCCTAGGATTTGCATACCTGTCGGTGAGGACCCTCGGGGCCAGCGGGCTGGTGGTGGGGGTGTGTTCCCGATAGTATGGAGAGACCCAGGGAGGGGGTGAGGCTTAGGGAATGCTGGATCCCTATGCTTTTATGGCCTCCTCATGCCCATGCTGTAGCCACTGCCGGAGCAGCGCCACCCTCCTCCCTGTTCCCCCTAGCCATTCCTGGAGTCCCGCCTGCGCATCCAGGACACATGTGGCATTCACAACCTCCATGGTATCCCTGGCATCATAGGTGGCATCGTGGGTGCTCTGACAGCAGCCTTCTCCTCCCTCGATGTGTATGGGCAACCAGGGTAAGTGTGGAGGAGGTATGAGAGCAGGTTTCTTTCCTTTCTTCTTCTGTTCCTTTTTCCTGTGGGACCAAAGGAGTCTTCCTCCTTGTCCTCTTCCACTCTAGACCATTCACAGGCCTCTCTCCCTACCCTCAGATCTGCCATAAGAATGCAAAAAAAAGAAGAATCTAGTCAGGAAGGCAGAGGCCTAAGGTCTCAAGATCACATCTGTGGGGTAGCAGTGATCATGGTCTTTCCATGATGCCCTCATTTGCCTTCTGTCTCTACCCCAGGATAGTCCATTCCTCTGGTTTCAGGGGCTATAAGGCAGCCTGGACAAAGAAAATGGAGGGAAGGTCCCAGATATTTGGTCTCCTCCTGACCTTGGCCATGGCCCTAGTGGGCGGCATCATTGTGGGTGAGTGAGAGTGGCTAGACCATGGAAGGTGGGGTCCTAGTGGGGGACTAACTAAGTGAGGGACCCAGCAGCATGTCTTAATGGTGAACCTGGGTCTCCATGGAATCCCTGATATCTGGATTGTGAGCATGGGACTGGGAAGGTGGGGTTCCAGCTGAGGGGAAAGTCAGGGTATGCAAGGAGTGTTTTCTGGCTACCCTGTCCTCCAAACTCTCCAGGGTTCATCTTGAAATTGCCATTCTGGGGACAAGCTGCTGATGAAAACTGCTTTGAGGACTCCATCTACTGGGAGGTAAGTTCTAAAGATAGGTCTTGTATCCTGTCACCTTGCTTTCATCTGCTGTGACATCTATGTAGGGCATGGTGTCACCTATAAACTGAAGATTCTCTTCCCTACTCTCCCTTCTTTCCCCTCTGGACCCTAAGGGGGCTATGTTTATCTTTCTTTCTACACACTCTGGGGGTGGAGTCACAGGAGCAGCCTCCCATGGGGCCTGAAACAGGAATGCCAGCCAGCTGTACTCCAGTAAACTTCCAAAGTCTGTCCCCAACCCTAGCAGCATCAGTGCCACCTTGTAATCCTAGCCTAGGGTGGATGCTAAGGCAAGAGGATCACAAGTTCAAAGTCACCCTTAGATACACAGCGAGTTTGGTATAATATATGAGACCCTATCCTAGAAAAAAAAAAAAGGCAAGTCACCCCCTCAGAAGTATAAACAAACCATCTTCTGGATGACCCAATGGGTGCCTCATCTGAGAACCTCTCTGTTAGGCTGGGTGGCTCTTTACCCACCCTGGCTTCTGAGAGTCACTTGGGAACTGGCTAGAGCAATGGATCTCAACCAGTGGGTCATGACCCCTTTTGGGGGGTTGAATGACCCTTTCACAGCAGTCACATAATAGATACCCCGAGTATCATATATTTACATTATGACTCACAACAGTAGCAAAATTACAGCCATGAAGTAGCAATGAAATAATTTTATGGTTGGGGTCACTACACCATGAGGAACTGTATTAAGGGGTCGCAGCATTAGGAAGGTTGAGAACCACTGGACTAGATGTTCCTAAGAGCTTCCTTCCAGGAGTTTGGGCTGCATTGGTCTGGTGGTGCAGAGCTTGGGTGTGAGAACATTTTGTAAAGCTTCACAGGTGATTCTGAGACCCATCTTGGTGACAGAGTCAGGGTGGTGTCCAACTCCAGACTCCAACTTGATCACCTTATAAAACTGTCACTGGCCGGGCGGTGGTGGCGCACGCCTTTAATCCCAGCACTTGGGAGGCA
>CAJQZJ010009840.1:1483252-1518628 GCA_907164525.1 Lophiomys imhausi
AGTTCGAGGCCAGCCTGGTCTACAAAGTGAGTCCAGGACAGCCAGGGCTACACAGAGAAACCCTGTCTCGAAAAACAAAAAAAAATAAATAAATAAAACTGTCACTGGATGCCAGCCAGCAGGGCCTCCTCATTCAAACATCTGGGAATCTACAGATGGACAAGCTTCCAGGGGACTGTGGCCCAGAAGCGGAATTCTATCGCACTCTATCACTGTTAGTATAAAACCCAACCTCAGAGGTCTTCTGGAAATAAAATACCAGAATACAGCAGGACTGACTGCCACCGTTTCTCTGTCTCTCTCTCTCTCTCTCTCTCTCTCTCTCTCTCTCTCTCTCTCTCTGGGGGTATCTCACATGTTCACTTTTTCTCTCTCTCACTGTCCCATGTGTGCACACAAGTGTGTTTCTGTGGGCATACACATGCCACAGCACATCCGTGGAAATCAGAGGACAACTTGTAGGAATCAGTTCTCTCCCACCATGTAGGTGCCAAGGAATTGAAGTCAGGTTATCAGGCTTGACAGCAAATGACCTTGCCCACTGAGCCATCCTGCCAGGCGAGAACTCATTTTCTTTAAAAACATGCCCCTACTTGGGCCTCCTGTGGCCTCCCCCCACAATCCACCATCCATTATTGCAGCTGCTTACCTGCTCCTTTCATTATGAGAGAGAGAGAGAGAGAGAGAGAGAGAGAATAAAGGAAGGGAGTCAATTCTCCCCTTCCATCACGTGGGTTCTAGGTATGGAACTCAGGTCACCAGCCAGGTGGCAAGAGTCTTTACCCACTGAGCCATCTCACTGGCCCTAATTTGCTTATTTTAAATTATAAAATTTCGGGGCTGGAGAGATGGCTCAGAGGTTAAGAGCACTGACTGCTCTTCCAGAGGTCCTGAGTTCAATTCCCAGCAACCACATGTTGGCTCACAACCATCTATAATGAAATTTGATGCCCTCTTCTGGCATGCAGGCATACCTGCAGGCAGAACACTGTATACATTAAAAAAATTATAAAATTTCTAGAAGCTTATTACAGAAACTCTGGAATTAGATAAACATGTCTAGAAATATAATTACGAGGAGCTGAGGGTGTAGATCAGTGGAAGAGCCCAAGTCACAAAGCATGGGGTTCAATCTGACAACACACATACACACTCACACACATACATACACACTCACACACACACATACACACTCACACACACATACACACTCACACACATACATACACACCCACACACACACATACACACTCACACACACATACACACTCACACACATACATACACACCCACACACACACATACACACTCACACACACATACACACTCACACACATACATACACACCCACACACACACATACACACTCACACACACATACACACTCACACACATACATACACACCCACACACACACATACACACTCACACACACATACACACTCACACACATACATACACACCCACACACACACATACACACTCACACACACATACACACTCACACACATACATACACACTCACACTAACACACTCACACTCACTCTCACACTAACACACTCACACTAACACACTCACAAACATACACACAGACTGACACACACATACTAACACACTCACACACACACTCACACCCATACACATACAATCACACACACAGTAAAAAAACAAATAAACAAAAAACCAAGCCTCCTTGAAGCACCACTAACTCTTTCACTATGTTTCCTCTCGTTTTTCTCTGTAGAAGTTTTTCATACACTGTTAAGATCTGATGATTCACCTTGCTCTTTCTTTTTTCCTATCTGGCATACAGATTGCCTTGTACTATTATATTTAAAAAAAATATTTTAAAGTATTTTTCATTTCATGTGCATTTGTGTTTTGTCTGCATGATTGTCTGTGTGAGAGTGTTGAATCCCATGGAACTTGAGTTACAGACAGTTGTGAGCTGCATGTGGGTGCTGGGATTTGAACCCTGGTCCTCTGGAAGAGCAGCCAGTGCTCTTAGCCCCTGGGTCATCTCCCCGGGCCCCATACTATTACATTTTTAAGGGACTTTTTTTTTTCTTGAGCACGACTGTTTTCATCCCATCTTTAAAACCTACCCAAACATAATTTGAGGCATCAAAATTAGAAACACCTGGGCATAATACTAATAAAATGGATCCAAAGTCCCCATGCACATGAGTTGCCTCTACCTACCTAGCTATCATCTATCTACCTGTCTATCATCTATCACTCATCTATTATGATTCATCATTATCTGTCTGTCATCCTCTATCCATGTGTATGTGTCTGAATGCATACCCGTGCATATGTGCACAGTGTATGTATCTGTGTGTTAAGAAAATGATGTTGGGTTTCTCTACCATTCTCTGGCTATTCCTTTGAAGCAGGGTCTTTCCCTGAACCTGGAGCTCATGTTTCCACAGCTAGGCTGGAACCCAGCAAGCCCCAGTGATCCTTCCGTCTCCACTCCTCTTGGAACTAGGGTTATGTGGCAGATGCTTGGCTTGTCACATGGTGCTGGGATCTGAGCTCCACCTCTCATGACTGCACAGCAAGTGATCTTAACTACTGAGACATCCCTCCAGCCCATATTGATTTGTTCTGACCTTTGTAATTAATGCCAAGTTCATACCTTCTCCCAGCTATTATACTTCAGCAGCACTAGGTCAGGAGGAAGAAAAAAATATAAATTGCTAGAAGTGAAAGCTGTCTGTGCATCCCTGGGTTGTCTACCTGGGCAGTGAGAGGGCTTTCAAGAGGATTGGAGGTGCAACAGCTGTGAGAAGGTGAGGCTGTGGCCATAGTTCTGACACGCCATAACTGATCGTCTTTCAAAAAATGGGCACAGCCTCCCCGGACCCCTCTAAGCTGCTTATTCGAGTCTAGAATGAGTCTGAGCTCTTCTGTCAGCCCATGTTTACCTAGATTCTGTTGCTGTTGCAAGGGCCCTGTTTGGTTCTTGTGTGCCCCAGCGCCTGGGACAGTGCCAGTCAATGGCAGTGCCCGGCATGAAGGGCAAGCTATAAAGGGATGCCGGTAGCATGTAATCTACAACATGGCCACAAGGTGGCATTGCCACACAGCATTTGCAGCCTTTGGCGCACCCTAACACTTTGAGGTCCACTAGGCGTTCTGAGTCCCGCCAGTGACTGGGCTCTGGTAGTAGCTTTCTCTCTCCACAGGTTCATGAAGAGGAGAACACTGTCTACGTTCCTGAGGACCTCACCCTCAAACATTCTACTTCTGTGGTACTCTCAACATCCTTGGTTCCTCCAGTCCCTCCAGCACCTCCAGTATCCTTAGCAACTACAGCAACCTTGATGCACTGAACTCCCAGGGCAGGTGAGAGGCAGGTAAACCTTGTCTGTGGGGGATGATAGTCCCCGCCCCCATGTCTCAAAGCCAGAGGCCATAGCAAGGAAACAAAGAACAAGCGTGAAGAAATGAAGGTGTGAGTTCATCTGCCCCTGAGGTGGAATTGGTAGGCGAGACTGGAGGAGCATATAGAAAGAGAGACCCAGGAGCTCACTTGGCTTTGTGACTGCCTGCTTCTGTGTGACTTGGAGAGTTTCTTCAACCTAGAGATCAAGCTTCAGTTTCTAGTCTATGACCTGGCTTTACCCAGTTAGATTAGGATAGACCTTCGCTCCTCCTTTCCCTCCGTAGTGCACAGTGTATTGATGGGGTGCTGTACTATCATCCAATGCTTGAGAAATCTCCATAAAACTGCTGTTTCCCTCTTGCTCATATCCCAGGCTAGCCTGGAGCTAAGTATCCTCCTGCCTCAGCCAAGTGCTGGGATTACAGATGTGTGCCACCACAACCAGCCACCCCCAACCCCTTTCAAAAGCAGGGTTTCAGATGTCCCAGAGTGGGTTTGAATTTACTAAGTAGCTGAGGATTACCTTGAGCTACTGATCATCCTGTCTTACCTCCCACATGCTGCAATTATGTGTGTGTACCACTTAACCCAGTTTATACTATGCTGGTCTTCAAACCCAGGGCTTTGTGCACGCTAGGGCAAGCCGAGCTACATACCAGCCCCTTTTCTTTCTTTTTAAAAGGTGAAGAAATTAAGGCACAGGATCTTTGAGCCACATGGCTAACAAGTGAGGGAACTGGGGTCTTTCAAGATCATTGTCATTGATCTTATAAGCATTTGATAGCCTAAGGGTACAGAGCTTGGAAGTAGCTGGGTCTAGGGTAAAAGGCAGGAGAGAAGGCTTTAGGGAGGACCAAAGTCAGACTGGCTATTCCTGCTCCTGTTCACCTCATCTACAAAAGGGAAAGGTGCCAGGAAACTACAGTTGGCCTGGTAGGAACACACCCACTCCTCTCCCTCTCTCTCCACAGGCTCCACAGACTGTCCCCAAGCTCTGGAAAAAACTGGGCTGACCTACTGGGAACTGAGGAGCAAGGCAGCTGAACTGCCTACTGGCCTGGCCCCAGCACCTCCCACACCCCCTTCATGGGTGGAGGGTGCCTGGGAATGGAGGAGATTTTGGCTAAGTGAGCTTCAAGCCAGTGTCAGCTGCAGAAATTCTGCCCCTGCCTGGGGTCATGATTCTATATCCTGTGGAAAGTGGAAAGGAGAGTGGCTGGGGCAGGGGCTGGGCGGGGTAGAGGATGGGCTTGACCCTCCCAGGGGTTACTACTTCCAGCCCTTTGCCTGTCCCATAACCGTACCTCCTATTCTCCCAGGGACCCCAGACCGCTCTATTTTGTGTAATAAATAAATGTTGTTGATACTCTTTGTAGACTGGGTGTGAATGCTCTGGTAGAGTCCCTGTGAGAGATACACATACCCAGAGGACCTGGCTTCCTGCCTGGCCTTGACCCTTGCCCAAAGAATCAGTCTCTCTACCAGAAAGTTTATCCAGCCTTGGAAGCCCAGGAGCTCAGTCCTGGACTGTGTTCTCTACCCAAGCACCCTTCTTCCTTTATGTTAAGTGGTCCACACCTGAGAGAAAGACACTAGCTTGCCCGGAGTACATTCCTGCAGGCTGGGGCGAAGAGAGGGAGGGCTTCCCTCCCATTTGGCTTTCCCTAACCCTCCCCTTCCTCTGCCAGTCCAGCCCCACTCCTGCAGTACAATGGGGAAAGCTTCAGGTCTTTAAATTCCCTGGTGTGGAATGGACAGGCAGACTACCCCAGGGCTGCTTGGAGAGGCAGTCTGTTACTAGGTGGTGACCTGGTGGGGTTGTGGAGGGTAACTAGAGGTTATCAGAAGCCTAACAAGGGGATAGCGTGGGCTACACTCATGGACAGGAATCAAGATGACGAGTTTATCTTTAGCTAGCAGAAAGGGGAGAGAAAAGTGTACAGGCTAGAGAACAAGAAAACCCAGATGTTTTGTGGAGTCAAGGTTCCTGGGAAGGAAGGGGTAAAGAGAGGAAAGGGATGGTCTCTCCTGCCTCCCGACTCCGCTCTCCCCGCCTCCCTGGCAAAACACACACACACACACACACACACACACACTCAGGGCTCCGTTCCCCCTTTGCAGAGCAGGGGGAGGGGGAGGAGAGAAGGAGGAAGCTGAAGTGCCACCTATTCATGTTCTGCGATGTAACACCCCTTATTTTCCATGCTGGGTAAAGACAAAAACCCTTTACAACCTGTTTCTGGAACTTGTCAGCAGCTGCCAAGAGGAGCATGTTAATTAAACGTCGGCAAAGATGGAAGCCGGAGGCCCCGGCTCTAATTGGACAGTTTGCTTCACCGGATTGAAAAACATTGTGACAAAGGAGGAGGTGCGCGGCAGCTCGGCAGGGGGACGGGGTGGCGGGGGAGGGGGCGGTGGCTTTGATTCCAGCTGATCGGCTCAGCCCCTCCCCCACGGTCTCGCGGTTCCGCCCAGGCGGTCCCTGAGCGGCCAGGGCTGGGTGCAGGGGCGGGGTGCAGGGGCGGGGGGTGGGAGGGGCGCAGGTGGTGAGGGGCAGAGGCGGAGTCTGGGAGGGCACAAAAATGGGGTGCAGGTGGCGAGTGCAGAAGTGAGGTGTGAAAAGGGCTCAAGGGACACATTTGGGGTCTGGGAGGGGCAGTACAGATGGTGAGGTGCAGGGAGCGGGGGAGAGTGTATGCGAAGGATGCAGGGGCAGAATCCCCTCGGTATTCAAGAGGCGGGGCGCCCTTGGAGTGGAGGGAGCAGGATCTTCTAGAGGACCACACCTCGGGTCTCTCTGAACCATTTCCCAAACTAATAAAAACCAATGGTGGGCCAGGCTTTGAGGGAGCTGTGGTGTAACGTTCCCCATAGTCCCCTGATCACAGGACTTGGGCACCAGGGAAAACAACTGGCAGGGTTCTGTCCTCGGGCAACACGGAAGCCGTGACCAGGCCCTCTGTGGGAGCGAGCTGGGCAGAGGTCGCTTTAGGATGATGTGAGCAGCGGGAATGAGGTATCAACAGCGCTGGGGGCTAGGGCAGTGTACCAGAAAATTGGAATGTAAAGGTTCCCAGGGAGCTTGCAGGTCCGCCAGGGCTGGGGATCACATTGCCCTGAAAATGTCCTATGGATGTGCTTCAAGTTCCTCCCTGTGAGTGTTGCGTGCTAAGCAGGGCACTGTGCTGAAGACCTCCCTCACCTACTCAGTCATTTAACTTTCCAGCCACCCTGAGAGAGTGGCAGCAGTCTTCCCTGTTTACTGGTAGGGAAACTGAGGCCCAGAGAACTCAATACCCTACTCAAGGTCACTGTGATGGAATGGGAAGAGAAGGTCGCATGATATAGTTCAGGTTAGCCTGGAATTCCATATTTAGCCTGTCCCAGGCTCCTAAGAATGAATGTTCTTTCCAGACAGGGTTTCTCTGTGTATCCTTGGCTGTTCTGGACTCACTTTGTAGACCAGGTTGGCCTCAAACATGGGGTGCCCTGTTTCTGGAGCTTCTGCCTCCCAAGTGCTAGGATTAAAGGTGTGTGACACTATGCCCAACAATGAGACAGCTATGAACTGCCAAGTGGTTGCTGGGATTTGAACTTGGGTCCTTTGGAAGAGCAGCCAGTGCTCTTAACCTCTGAGCCATCTCTCCAGCTGGAATGAATGTCTGGGGTGAGACATGGGCCTTTGATTCTGTTGTCTGCCCTGGTCACATATTCCAGGCTCTTCAACTCCAGACCCAGCCTTCAGTCCACACCTTTCCAGGATGGTCTGGACTGTATGGAGTTCTTACATGCAACTGCTATTCTTCTTGGGCTTCCAGGCTGGGGTTCCCCAAAGGATGGTTTGTATCAAGCTGAAGGTCACCCTGAAGGGTCCCACACATGTATACGAACCCTCTGCCCTGGAAGAGGGGGTACTTAGCTGTGGTAGGGAAACACTGGGGTGGGAGCCAGGCTGAGTCTGGTGACAGGCAGCAGCAAGGATAGGGAAAGGCACCATTGTCGCTGGGCCAAGGGAATTAAGAGCTCCTACTTGGATATGGAGTGCTGGAACCATTGACTGCCCTTGTGAGCTGAGTTCCCAGGCGGGGGCTGGAGCAGCCTGCTCTGTGTCCAGACTGCCCGCTGTGCCTAATCCCCTGGGAGCCAGGCCCAGGAGCCAAGACAAAGCTTCTGGGGAGACAGCTTGTTCTTGATGGGGTCCTGCAGCCTGGCCCTGGGTGCTAAAGAGGCCACCTGGAGGAGGGTTGGGTGAGTGATGAGTTAGTTATGCCTGAAGAAGTATGCACAGCTGCTTTGGCCTGGGTGTAGTATGTATGTAGGACGCTTTAAAAATAGGCAGCCTGATATCTCAGAGAGAGAGAGAGAGAGAGAGAGAGAGAGAGAGAGAGAGAGAGAGAGAGTGTACTTGAGGGCTGATCGAGCAGGGTGCTCAAGAGCAGTCCTTCAGAGGCGGCTGGAGGGGCTCTGCAAATTGTAATCAGATTAAGGGGACCAATCACTTAGGCCTCTTGAAAAGGCCACAAGGTCCCTAATCAGCCCCAAGCGCCCGAGCCTACAAAGCCCTGGAGGAACTCTGCAGGAGCCACCCTCTGGGGGGCCAAGGGGTGGGGGCTTCTTTCTTCCCAGTCTTTAGTAATTATGTCAATTTGCTAGCCAAATTGTTTGCTCAAGTGGACAGGGGGGGCATGTGCCCCATTCATGTGGTAATGTGGGAACCAGCAGGACTCCTGGCTGGGAAAATAGGAGGGACTGGGACCTTTCTCCAGGGAGCAGGCAGGGCAGGGGAATGGGGTGTCCATGTTTCTGGAGTCCCCTTCACTGGTATGAGGCTTTCCCCTCAAACTCCTACTGCTGACTATGGAACCCAGGGCTCACATTAAAGAAACTACTGAGCTACATCTCCAGCCTTTAGTGCAGGAGCCTTTATTTAACACATTCTAGAAACTTTCAGCCTAGCTTGTCCTCTGGAGAGAACTGAACTAAAGGGTATTATTGATGATTTGGAAGGAGACGAGGTGCCTGAGAGAGCGAGAACTGGACAGGAGAGGCATCCTTAGGAGATGCCCATGAAACTGGGTAGCTGGCTGGCTGGCTCCCTAGTAGGGCAGGTTTAAGCTTGAATGATTTGTGAATGGCACGGGACCTGGGAGATGGAGTTTTTAAAAGATGAATCCTCCTTGATGGGACTGAGCAGTCAGGTAGATTCAGAGATGGAATGGAAACTCTCGGAGGGAGAAAGTTCTTGCTAGTTTATTGAGCCTTTGTGCCTGGCACTGTAGTGTGCCACAGATCCTAATTCACAATCAAGAACATAGAGGCTCAGAGAAACCAACGATTTGTTCAAAACAGCTTCTAGGTGAGCAGCAGAGATCTGAGTCCTTCTCAGTCCCTCTGCCCCATCCCACTACAAGGATTCATTCTTCCCTTCAACCAGCCAACAGGAACTATGTCCCTGACCCTCTCTTGTATGAGGCACTGAGACTGTGGAGGACTAATGTGACTCAAGTAAGAAATGGTCACAAGGACCCTGAACACTAGCACGCCTTCCCCTGCAGTATGTCACTCAGCATGGGGCCAAGCATAAGACATGCATGATGGCCTTTAGGGGCAGTGCTCTTTATGAACAGCACTGTTGTCAGTCCAGACACAGAACGTGTGCCACCTGCTCTCTCCTGCCTTAAGGAGTCCCAGAATCTCCTTCAGCACACAGGACCTTTCTTATCTACCCTGGATGTGGCACCCCAACATCATTGTTTGGCCCCCACTCCAATACCTCCTAGCTTTCCCTTCCAGGACTGTTATGATCTGCCTTGCAAGAGCTGGCAGAAGGCTAGGTACAGGGAGGAGGTTGGGTGGGAAAGAGACCTCAGGAGAGTCACCAGTCACAGCAAAGCATCCCTTATGCTTGAGGAAAGGACCAGGTCAGTGTTTGCTACTTATGATGGCCAAAAGTCCTGTCGTCTTAGAGCAGGATGGAGATGGAGTTAGCGCAGCTGAGCCGGGTGCTGTGGGGCTCAGATGTTCTGACCACTGGCCTTCCCAGCCCTGCTCAGGGGAACTGATCTCCAGAGCATAGTAGCTTCTCTGGACTGGAAATACTCCCAATAGCCAACATGGAGGCATTACTTTGTGCCATGCTGTGCTAGACACGTGCCTTACATAAAATCGACAGACCATCACAACCTGTGAGGTAGGAGTGGTTATACCCGTTCAGCACACAGAGAAACGGGAGAGGTTGAATGAGTGTCCCCAGATACCAAAATTGACTGAGTAGCATACCTCTGACCTCGCTCCCACACATTCCTCCTGACAAATCCACCAAGAACCCGCGGGAATGAATGTGGAGAATATCCAGCCCCGAATCCAGACTCCTTGAAAGCCATGTTTGAGTTGGATCCTGAAGGACCAGGGGGATTTTTGAGACCCAGGACTGTGAGTGAGGGAACCACATTCTGGGAGGTGACAGAGTATCCAGCTCAGACATTATGAGGCCAGAAAGAAAGGCAGGGACCTCTCTCCCTAGGGGTGAATTTGGATCTTACAGTATGGCTAGGGGGAAGAAGTCATGGTGTTTTGAACAGCAATGGTGATGTGACTGAGAACAGCACTCTTCATTTGTGGCCATGAAGTACGCCAGCCTCAGCGACATTCAGCCTAGAAAATTAGCCACACCCATTTCGCCCTCTGAAGCTTTGCTGAAGCTGTATCTTTTGCCTAGAACAGGGGTTCTCTCTCTCTCTCTCTTTTTGTTTTTGTTTTGTTTTGATTTGTAGTTTTCAAGACAGGGTTTCTCTGTGTATCCTTGGCTATCCTGGACTCACTTTGTGGACCAGGCTGGCCTCGAACTCACAGAGATGCACCTGCCTCTGCCTCCCGAGTGCTGGGTTTAAAGGAGTACGCCACCACGCCAGCCTCAGAACAGTGGTCTCAACATATGGGTCTTGACCCTTTTGGAGGTCACACTTCAGATATCCTGAATATCAGATATTTACATTACAAGTTATAACAGCAAATTTGCAGTTATGAAGTAGCAACAAATTAATTTTAGATTGTAGGTCATCACAGCATGAGGAACTGTATTAAAAGGTGGCAGCACTGGGAAGGTGGAGAACCACTGGCCTAGAGTGTTCTAAATGGGTATCATGCCCCATTCCTGCTTGTGTTCTCTTTACCTTTTTTTTTTCTTCATGGTGTTTGTCCAGTCTGTAGTGTTGGGTATTTCTTCCTGTGGCTAGGCACCTATAAATCTCTTGAGGGGATGTGTGTTCCACCAGGACAGCTATTTTGTCTACAAAGGCTGAGTCTGGGGTGTTATGGAGCTTGATCAATACTTGTATTGAAAGAATGATAGATGGCTGGCTGGCTGGGTGGATGTATGTAGTTTCTCTGGACTGGGAGACTAAACTCAAAGATAACAGAGATGGCCAATGTATGATGCTCTCCCAGGACCAACTCAGATCAGCATCAGGCCAGTTGTGAACCCAGATGGCAGGCTGTGAATGAAAGCAATGGGTGTGTTGAATAGCTCAGGCATTACAAGGCAATACTTAGAGAATTTGAATCTACTGCCTACAGCATTCTCCTTGATTTGAGGATAGACTTACCAGCTAGAATAGCAGAGGCTCCCAATGCAACTTAAAAGTCCTTTCTTCAACCTAGAAACCCTTGCCACCATATAGTCTGAGAAGTAAAAAGCTATGTTTTGAATTGGGGAAGGAAATAACCACAATACTGGCTATTCAGGGTGATAGGCAATAAATAAGAGAGGGTAAGTCGGGGCAGGAGAGATGGCTCAAAGGTTAAGAATAGCTGTTCTTCCAAAGGTCCTGAATTCAATTCCCAGCAACCACATGATGGCTCACAACCATTTACAATGGGATCTGGTGCCCTCTTCTGGAGTTCAGGCATACGTGCAATCAGAATACAATATACACAATAAACAAACAAACAAACAAATAAATCCTGAAAGCAAAAGAGGATAAGTCTGTCATCTTGAAACTTGCTTTGGGCACAGAATAGCCATAACACCATCTTTGCCTACCCTCCTTACCCCCTTGTTTGCTCACATACTTGGGCATAAGTTGTTTGGCTCTGGCATATCCTTTATTTTGCTCCCTAAAAATGCCAACAGAAGCAAAGCTACTATATGTGGTGTTAAGGCTGGCTGTAAGGAAGACTCATTCAGAATCTCTCAAAGATACAGAGCCAAGGCTACAGGGCCATACCATTTCTAAGACTCATTGTTGCCCTGGGTCACAAATAGAGAGAATACTGATTGTCCAGCCATGTGGGTACATGGCCTCTCATTATAAAACTACATTTCCCAGACTTCTGTGTAGCTCTCTTTTAATCACATGGCCAAGTTCTGACCAATGAGAGATAAGCACAGCACTTCAGGCTTCAGGAAGGAAGCTCCTTTCCTCTTCAATGGCAGAGCAACAAGACGTAAAGAGTTAGGGCTAGTGAGATGGCTTGGTTGGTTGGTAAAGGTACTTGCCCCTAAGCCTGGTGACCTGAGTTTGATCTCCAGGACCCACATTGTGGAAGGAGAGTACAAACTGCAAGTTGTCCTGTGACTTCTACATGTCCCCACCCATACACAAATGCATTCATAAATAGTTTTGCTTTATTTTAAAGATGGAGGGTCCTTGGGTTAGCAATGGTAACTAGGGTTACCATTCCAATACTATCATGTAAAAATACCCAGATTTTTGCATAAGAGAAATATGCTTTTAATTATTTATGGCCTATTCCTTTGGCTCCCCATCTCCATCCCCCAGCTACCAAGCTGATATTCTGATAAATATATCAACTTCTGGTGGAGTAACAGGAAGAGCTTAGAAAGGGGGTTTGTGGGTTGTAAAGACCACTCAAAGTTGTGAGCGTTTACGGTTCCTAGTTCTGAGACTCAAGTGTCTAAGAAACAACACACAGAGGCTCTGTCATCCTTTTGTTTTCTCCTCTCTCAAGAGACTTTCTCTATCCCATGGGTCATGGGGAAGAGAGAACATCTCACTCTAGCTCACCAATCAAAGGCATCATGCCTTTGTTTGTGAACCTTCTGAATGCTCCTGGAGGCCTAGGCTGTGGGGAACAGGAGCTAAGGAGGCGGGAAGGTTGCATCTGCTTTGCAGCCCATTATAGTAGCATGACCATGGGCAGAGCTACCCTCCGAACAGGGACAACAAATGGTTGGGAACAGAAACCTTACTTGGACTGGACAGCACACATGTCATGAGGAACAACCCAGGGTGGCAGATGCAGAGACACCAAGTAAAGCAGAACCCAGGAACAGCTGGCCTCACTGGACTGCATGTAAGGTGTGACTCTTGTCTTGTGTGCTAGCTCAGTGTCAGGAAAAGAGCAGGAGTGTCAGGCAGACTTAGGTTCAAATGCATCTTCTCCTTCACTTGCCGTTTTGATCTTGGCCAGGTTACCTCATTTCCCTGAGCTTCCATGTCCTCATCCATAAAATGTAGAAAATGAAGGGGGATCCAGTCATGAGTGCTAAAGGAATAATTAGCCTATGGTAGCCGGATGACAAATGTTAACTACACTGATGGGCATCACATTGATGGTCCACTGCTATTTGTGTACAACCTCAAGGTTATATGTGTAGATGGCGCAGATGTTAGGAGAGCTTACTGCTTTTCCAGAGGATGGGAGTTTGATTCCCAGAACCATGTCAGGCAGCTCAAATTGCCTGTAGCTCCAGCTCCGTAGGATCCATATGCTCTTCTGACTGCTGAAGGTACCTGTATTCTGTATTCCTGTGTGCATACCCCTACACACATACACAAATACACATAATTAAAAATAAGATAAATCTTAAAAGAAAAGATTGTATGTTCTCTGAAGTGTTTACTACACATGTGTATATCCAGATGGTCTTAAGATTTTTGGTCTAGTTGGCTGGTTGGTTTTTACTTTCTGATCACATGAAAAATGAAACCCTGTGCGTAGAAACTGTCCTTTTCCCCAAAGGAGGAATATACTCTCTGGATGCTAGGCAGCAACTGTAAGCAACAAACTCACAAGGGGAACTGGTAGATCGATCCTTGGCCACATTGCTGTGCCGTGATGGCCAACAGCTTAGATGCCTTCGAAGCTCTTTGCTTGGTTTTGTGGGTTTTTCCATGTGTATGTGCATGAATGTGTGCATGTCTGTTTGTGTGCTCCAGGCATGGGTGATGGGTGTGTCTGGAGGCCAGGGGTTGCTGTTGGGGTATCTTTGCTTAGTTTCTCACTTCTCTATCTTTTTATTATTTTTATTTATTTATTTAAGACAGGGTCTCTTACTGAACCTGGCTATTTTACCCAGTGAGCATCCAGAATCCTGCTAGATTCATCGTCAGGGCTGAGGTTACAGATGTGTGTTGCTGTGCCCAACTTTTACATGGCTTCTAGGCATCTGAACTCAGGTCCTCATTCTCGTGCAACAAACATTTTACTCACTTAGCCATCTCCCAGGCCCTAAGTGTACTTACAGTTTTTTTTTGTTTTTTTTTTTTTTTGGTTTTTCGAGACAGGGTTTCTCTGTGTATCCTTGGCTGTCCTGGACTCACTTTGTAGACCAGGCTGGCCTCGAACTCACAAAGATCCGCCTACCTCTGCCTCCCAAGTGCTGGGATTAAAGGCGTGCACCACCACCGCCCGGCCTGTACTCACAGTTTTTAAACTTTATGTGTATACGAGTGTTTTGCCAGCTTGTGTGTCTGTGCACCACATTCATGCCTGGTGCCTGCAGAGGAACTGGAGCCACTGTATGTGAGTTGGGAATTGAACCCAGGTCTCCGGAAAAGCAGTCAATCTCCTAACTGCTGAGCCATCTCTCCAGGTCCACTGCATGCTCTTCTGATTACAATACTTTCCATAAGCAATAGAACTATCAGGTTACAACTCTAAGTTAAGGAGTACATGTATATCATAATACACATATCCACACATATACACATGGCAGATACTTGAGGTTTCTTTCTCCCTCCTCAAACTCCTTCCTGGTTTTCAAGCCTTTGTATAATCCCATCTACTGTTTGCTTTTTTTTTTTTTTTTTTTTTTTTGGTTTTTCGAGACAGGGTTTCTCTGAATATCTCTGGCTGTCCTGGACTCGCTTTGTAGACCAGGCTGGCCTCGAACTCACAAAGATCCGCCTGCCTCTGCCTCCCAAGTGCTGGGATTAAAGGCGTGCGCCACCACCGCCCGGCTTACTGTTTGCTTTTTTAGATAGAACCTGTGACTTGCTTCTGGTCAATATAATATAACAAAAGTGGTGGGGTGGAGGCGATTCCATGCCTGTGGTTATATGGTAGAGTCACACAGGATTGTGGCATGAATCTTGCTGGAGTCTTTTACACCCTTGTTGATTTGGATAGGGTGTATGGCCGTGTTGGAATCCAACAGAGAGGGGCTTCCAGAAAGTGAGGGTAGCCACCAAGAAATAAGCTCTCAGTCTTGTCAGTGCCGGGAACTGAGTGAACTGTGCCAAAACTGAACTGCACGAGCTCAGAAGTGGAACCTCCCCCAGTTGGGCTTCCAGATGAGGACCTAGCTCTGCTATACATTTGTTTAAAACTGCATTTGGGTGCTGGGAATTGAACCCGAGTCCTCTGGAAGAACAGCCAGTGCTCTTAAGTGCTCAGCCATCTCTCCAGCCCTCAAATGCAACTCACAACTGTCTATAATTCCTGTTCCAGGGGATCTGACACCCTTACACAGGCATACATGGAGTCAAGACACCAATGTATGTAAAAAATAAATAAATAATTTTTTAGTTGCATTTGATGTGTGCGGGTGTTTTGTCTACATGTCTGTGCACGACTTTCGCGCCTGGTATACACAGAGGCCAGAAGAAGGTGTTGGATTTCCTGAAGCTAGAGTCACAAACTGTTGTGAGCTGCCATGTGGGTGCTGGGAATTGAACCCAGGTCCCCTGGAAGAGTAGCCAGCACCCATAGGCTCTGAGCCATCTCCAGCCCCTGCTTTACATTTTGATGGCAGGCTTTCAGTACCTAGCTGAGCCAATTTTTGGACATGGACTGTGAGATAATATATGTGCCTTATGTTGTAGCATTTGAACTAATATTGTCATATGGAAATGTATGTCTGGCCAGGCATGGTGGCACATGCCTTTATTAATCCTACCACTTGGGAGGTAGAGGCAGGCGGATCTCTGTAGGTCAAGGCCAGTCTGATCTACATAGTGAGTTCCAGGACAGCCAGAGCCACAATCAATAAATAAAGTAGATACATAATAAATCTGTGTCTGTCCATGAGCCCTCCACTTACATTACCTGTCATACAGGATATATATGGACACTTGAACACTGCAGCCATCTCCTTGAGCACACACTTGGAGAAGATAAGAGAACAGCCAAGAATAAGAATGGGTGTAGAGCCGGGCAGTGGTGGCGCACGCCTTTAATCCCAGCACTTGGGAGGCAGAGGCAGGCGGATCTTTGCGAGTTCGAGGCCAGCCTGGTCTACAAATTGAGTCCAGGACAGCCAGGGCTACACAGAGAAACCCTGTCTCGAAAAACAAAAAAAACAAACAAACAAAAAAAAAAGAATGGGTGTAGAAAAGGGAAGCCATGCCGGCTCCTTTCCTGGGACTTTGTAAACGGAAGTAACGGGAAACACGGGTTTCCATTTTCCTCTAGGTTTGCTCCAATGATACAATGTAAGTCTTATGGTTGGTAAATCCTATGCATGAGTGAAATAGTACAACTGGGTCACAGAAGAGAAGACCCGAGACATACTGAAAATGAAACTGATTGGCATTTTTTTTTTTTTTTTGAGTGAGACAACCCCTGCCATCCCTGATACAAGCTGTCAAGATCTCAATTGTGTTGGCAGATTCATCCTTTAGCTTTTCTTGTCTCTTCTTACCATATCCTCTGGAAGACAAGGAATCTGATGCCTTCTTCACAAGATTCCCCCATAGCCCAGCTCAGAAAGCTTTCCAGAATAAGTATAGCATGCAATGGCTGACCGGAAGAACCTCACTGTGCATCAAGTATCTGAAAGAACATTGACCCATCTGATCTTATTCAGTCTCATGTAGCCTAGGCTGACCTAGAATTCTATGTAGCTGAGGATGGCCCTGAATTCTTGGTCCTTGCTGCCTTAGGCCAGCTCTCTCCACTGAGTCACATTTCCAGATCTATTTCTTAGTTCCAATTACTGTGGCATTGTGTTGAATGTTTCTTACTTTGGGAAGGGCTGACTTTTTTTTTTTTTTTAGATTTTTTGAGACAGGATTTCTCTGTATAGCAGCCTGGCTGTCCTGGAACTCACTCTGTAGACCAAGCTAGCCTTGAACTCACAGAGATCTGCCTGCCTCTACCTGCCAAGTGGTGGGATTAAAGGAGTGTGCCACCACTCCCGGCTATTACAGACAGCTGTCAACTGCCATGTGGGTGCTGAGATTTGAACCTGAGTCCTTTGGAAGAGCATCCAGTGCTCTTAACCACTGAGCCATCTCTGCAGCCCAGGGTCTGACATCATAATATTGTGTTTTCCCAGAAAATATTAGAATCCTGAAAATGTTAAGTATGTCACATAACTATACAAATATGACATCATTTTACAGATGGGATCAGATCTTCCATAGGAGTAGATGTCTGTGAAGGACTCCTGAATCAATCTGTCACAGCTACCAAGGGACAACTATATAGTCAGAATTATCTTTAGTGGATTTTTAAATTTCCCAGCAAACTAGGATACCTAGCTCATATATACAAGTCTCAGTAATATGATAGAGTCATGTGATATACACAAAAGAATGTTTTTATATACACTTCTACAGTAGTTTTTTCTGGGGGTCATACATGTGCTACAGTGAGTATGTGGAGGTCAGAGAACAACTTTCAGGAGTTGGTTCTCTGGCCAGGCGTAGTGGTGCACACCTTTAATCCCAGCACTCAGGAGGCAGAGGCAGGCAGATCTCTGTGAGTTCAAGGCCAGCCTGGTCTACATAGTGAGTTCCAGGAAAGCCAAGGTTATGTAGAGAAAAGAAAAGTAAAGTAAAGAAGGGAAGGGAAGAGAAAAGAAAAAAGAAAAGAAAAGGAGTTGGTTTCGTCCTTCCATTCTGTGTTCCAGGAATTTAACTGAGATCTTCAGGCCTGTACAGCAAGCCCCTTTGCCCACTGAGCCATCTCGTCAGCCCCTCACCTCTTAAAGATTTATTATTATTTTTAACTTATATGTTGGTGTATGTGTCTGCATGTGGATTTGAGCATGTGAGTGCAAGTGTCCATGAGCCCAGAGGGTAGTGGGAACTGAACTCTGATTCTGTGGAAGAACAGAACACCCTCTTAGCGTCTGAGTCACCTCTCCAGCTCTCATCTGCCCTTTCCTGGTGTTTTTGAAACAAAGTCTCATGTAACTCGGCTGGCCTCAAAACTGACATGTAGTTCAGGGTGACTTTGAATTTCTGACACCTTTGCCTCTCTCTCCCAGGTGTTGGGATTAGGCTTGTACCATCATGCCTGGTGGGTTCATGTGATGCTGGGAATTGAACCCAGGACTTCATGCATAGTAGGCAAGTAGTCTACCATCTCAGGACCTAAACAGAATTTTTCTTTTTTCTCTCTCTCTTTTTTCTTTTGGCTTCTTTTTTTTTTTTTTTTTTTTTTTTTGGTTTTTCGAGACAGGGTTTCTCTGTATAACAGCTCTGGCTGTCCTAGACTCACTTTGTAGACCAGGCTGGCCTCGAACTCACAGAGATCCGCCTACCTCTGCCTCCCAAGTGCTGGGATTAAAGGCGTGCACCACCAACGCCTGGCTTCTTTTGGCTTCTTAAGACAGGTTTCTCTGTGTAGCCCGAGTTGTCCTAGGATTCACTACATAGACCAGACTGGCCTCAAACTCACAGAGACCCACCTTCCTCTGCCTCCCAAGTGCTGGGATTAAAGGCATGCATCACCAGTGTCCAGGCTAAAACAAGTCATTTTTTTAACATTTATTTATTTATTATGTATACAGTATTTGGTCTACATATATGCTTGGGCACCAGATCTCAATGTAGATGGCTATGAGCCACCATGTGGTTGCTGGGAATTGAACTCAGGACCTTTGGAAGAACAAGCCAGTGCTCTTAACCTCTGAGCCATCTCTCCAGCCCAAAACAAGTCATTTTTAAAATGTGAAATTCACTGGATTTGAAATGCTTTTTCATGTTATGAAGCCCTGGGATTGGGAGCACACTCAACCATGTACTGCTAAATTCAGATTTTTGCTATGTGTTGGCTGAGGTCCCGGTCCCTGTCTCACAGGCTTGCCTGTGGCCTCAGCCTCCCTTATCTCCTCATCTCCTTGCCAAAGAGAGCAGGTTACCCAGATTCCTTTCCTTGGTTCCCTCCTGCGGTTCTGCCTGCAGCCCACTGCTGGCTTCTAACATCACTTGTCAGTAGAGCTGCCCCATTTCTAATGACTACAATTCCTGCCTTTCCTGGCCCTGTTTTACAGCTGGAGGCAGCAGTGACAGATTAATGGCAGTCTTTGATGGAGCCCATAGGGTACTTTGACCTTCCCTCTGGGCTTGACATGATCCCATAGCACCCCACAGAGAGGGCCACAGGGAGGGGAGGAAAGAAGCATACAGTGATAAAATGAGAGAGGGACTGGGAGATACAAGGCATAGTGCCGGCTGGTCAGAGGAGGCAGAGCCAGTTTACCTGATAGGACTCTAACTCTGCCATTTCCCAGCAGTGAGACTTTAGCCATCCAACCAATCTCTCTGTGCCAACAAAGTAAAGGACATATCCTGGAACACATCTGGCTCACTGGAAACTAGGCAGGACTGAGGATCAGAGCAGCTGGCTTGCTTTCTGAGTTTGCCAACTTCCCAGGGATATGGAGCCATATTGCCTACTTGAGACCAGTACTGTGAAAGGTCATGGCCTGGCCCCCCAGCTTTCCAAGTCCCTCTCCTCTGAGAGTGTACCTGCCTTTTTCTCAGCTATGACTGAGATGTCTGTGATAGGTGGAATGGCCCAGCCAAAGCCAGAGAGAGACAGATTACTGTGCATAGAAAGTGCACCTGGCACATTAAGCATGTGTCCATCCATGTATGTAACTGTACAGATGCATATACCACAATCATGCATGGTTGGTGGGAAGCCTTGCAGTTGCCTGGCACTCTGGAGGTGTAAGAGAAAGGTCAGTGGGCTGACATCCAATTGAGTGAATCCGTGAGACTTCGTAAGAGACCAAGGAAGCTGGGTCACCTCTACAGAAGATGAGAGGATTCCTCACATTCAGCCAGGGACAGTTACACAGCCACGCCACAGATCATCATACCTGGAGAAATATACTTCCTATAACTCTACCTACTGAGGTGGGTGTGTACAATCTGAGGGAATGGGAACCATTATCTGGAGGCAAGTGACATTTAGGGGGACTTCTAAGTGTATACAAGATCATCAAGGGCACATGAGATCATTTGTATTTAACTCATTGCTAGTTTGAAACAAGGGACTGGCCTCGAACTCTTGCAATCCACTCCAGTTCCCTAGTGCTGGGAATATAGGCATGCAGAACCATGATGACTCAAATATGATTCTTACTTATCCTTCATCTGTACACAAAAGGTTTTATGCCACACTGTACTACTCCCACCTCTCTTTCTTCTCCTCCCCTCCTCTTCTCTCTTCTTTCTCCTCCTCCTGTTTCTTCTCCGTCTCCTTCTTTTCTTCATGGCCCAGGGTCCTGGGACTCCTTGGGACATTTGCCCACAGAGCAGAGGGAACTTTCTCTCCTCTCAGCTTCCTGGCCTGGCATTGTTCCTTCTCTCTTGAAGTTTATGTTTTGTTTTCAGAAATAATCACAACAATAAATATTTCTGCACATGATTCAGTTGAATCCAAGTGCAGGAGAAATGCCCAAAAGTAGGCTGGATGCTTAAAAGAAGATTCTCCTTGGCAATGTACTGGTTATTTCTATTCGCCTGCCCAAGCCCAGGTCCATGCTAATCTCAGTTTTATCTTCAAGGCACAGGCCTTACAGGCTTCTGGCCTAGCACATCCTAACAAGGATCTGCACGACTGCATAACCAACATTCATGAAGTTTGTTCTACCATCTCTTCTCTCTGTCTCTCTCTCTCTTTCTCTCTGTCTCTGTCTCTTTCTCTTTTTCCTGAAAAGTGTGCTATCAGAGTCTAGGCAGCGGTTCTCAACTTGTGGGTTGTGATGCCCTGGGATCACATATCAGATATTTTGCATATTGTATATTTACATTATAATTCATAACAGCAGCAAAATTACAGTAGCAATGAAGTAGCAATGAAAATAATCTTATGGTTTGGGTCACCACAACATGAGGAACTGTATTAAAGAGTCTCAACATCAGGAAGGTTGAGAACCATTGGAAAGGAAGAAGGTGTGTCCACTGTGAAGTTCTTTGAAGAAGCCATGCCTGTCATGGTGACTGATGGGCTGACAGACACCCTGACTATGGGGACTGATGCTGCAGACAGAGAGCCACATCTGAGCCTTCTTTAGTCCTCCCCCCCCCCCCATGGTTTCTCTGTATAACAGCCCTGGCTGTCCTGGACTCACTTTGTAGACCAAGCTGGCCTCAAACTCACAGAGATCCACCTGCCTCTGCCTCCTGAGTGCGGGGATGAAAGGCGTGCGCCACCACGCCTGGCTTCTTTAGTCCTTTTTACTGGCCATTTGCTGCCAACTTCTGCACCTGACACGAATTATTTATTGTTTGTTTATTTTTTTTAATTTACTTTGTAGGAGATAGAATCTTAATATGTAGCTCAGACCAACTTCAAACTTGTGATATAAGCCAGACTGGCCTTGAACTTTTGCCATCCTCGCCGCTTGAGAACCGGAATTAGAAACATGCACTGCAAAGCTCAACCACTGGCCTCACAGCTGACTACTAAGGAAAACTTTTGGAGTGCACTGACCAATGAACCTAGCAGAAGTCCGTCCTCCACCAACGCCAAAGCTAAGTGATACCAGAGATGATCAGAGTTCTGTTCTGCGGCTCAGTTACAGGGTGCTTGGTTGGCATAAACAAGTCCTGGGTTTGATTTCCAATACTGAATAAACTGAAGTTCCCAGGAAAAAAAAAAAGTCTCATTTATTTCAAACATTCTACAAGATTGATTAGAACATCAATGTTTGTGAAGAGTTGGAAAGTTCCAGACCCAAATTATCTTGGGCTATCTTAGTCTCAAACAGCCAAGTGTGGCCTCCCTCTGTATTTGGCCTCACATCCTCAAATCTTTTGGGGAAGTACAATCAGACCCATAGCTTCCAGGCTTGTAATAGAGATTTCTTGCTTTGTTGTAAACTGCCTGAGGTTTCCACCAACATATTTTTTTCTATTTATTTATTTTATGTGTGTCAGTGTTTGGCCCGTGTATATGTATGTGCACTATGGACATGCTTGGCTCCCATGGACATCGGGAGATGGTGTCGGAACCCTAGAATTGGAGTTACAAATGGTTGTGAGCCGCCATGTGGATGCTAGGAACTGGCCCTGGGTTCTCTGCAAGAGTAGCCAGTGCTCTTAACCACTGACCCATCTCTCCAGCCTTTCCACCAACACAATTTTAGAGTGTCTTGGTTTATGATTTTCTTTGTTCTGCTACTATTAAAACTTCATGGGTCGGGCATGGTGGCGCATGCCTTTAGTCCCAGCACTTGGGAGGCAGAGGCAGGCAGATCTCTGTGAGTTCAAGGCCAGCCTTGGTATACAGAGTGAGTTCCAGGACAGCCAGGGCTGTTACACAGAGAAACCCTGTCTCAAAAAACCTAAACCAACAAACACATCACAAAACTATTACCACGCTGGAGCGTGGAATTTGGGGATCCCACACTTGCTTTCCTGGACTGTACTCATTCATACCTGGCTCCAGAATGCACTATTGCTCCCTTTGAGGTGAGAACGAGCGGTTTTGGTTTTTTTCTACTGACAACTGCAGAAACTGGACAGAATGGGACACACCTGGAATCCCAGCACTGCAGAGGCAGAGGCAGGGGGATTAGAAGCTCAAGGTCCTCCTCAACTACACATTGAATTGAAGACCAGCACGGGCTAACAGCCTCTCTCTAAAAGGTTGGGGAGGCACTGGACTCTGCACATGGGATCCCCTTGCTCAGCTGATGCCAGTAAACACATTTACAACACCCCTTTGCTCTGTGACTATAAAAGTCCATGCAACCTCGGCCATAATGGGGCACGTTATCCAGAACAACCCACACCATGTTCTCTAGTCATGGTCTTTCATATCTGCTCCCCAATAAACTCTTTTGTTCTCTTTGAAGCAAGAATTATTTTTGTGTTGGCACGTTCCAGACTTCTTCACCTCAGAGACCCTGGAGACCCTGCTAGGCACCTGGTGCCGCAGTGACGATGACGGCTGACAAGGCGAGTGTGACTCTGCCTAGCTCATCCTGCAGATCCTCTGAAGTAAATGAAGGGGTTCCCAAGTCAAAGGAAGAAGGCTTGCCTGATGCATGACGGCCCCTGCTTGCAAGGTTGGCTGGGAAGCTCTCAGTCCGGACAGTCCTTTGCAAGCAGGTAAGGAATTGCACAGGTCTTCCCCCTAATTCCCATGAGGTGTGCCCTTCACCTGCTGATGACACGAAAGAGTAAACCGGGTTTGAGTTTGAAGCCACCAGTGCTTGTTTAAGGCCCTGCTCTGACCATCCGTCCAACTGTGTGAATCTGAGTTCCTAATCCCCCCTTGCGGAAATGAGGCTCCTCCTCTTGGCGGTTGTGGAAACCAACTCAAGTCTGACTCCACCAGTGCCTCAGTGAGTGTTCCGCGGAGGTGGCCTGCTTTCTTAGCAGTTCCCAGGAGCCATACCCGGGCTGCCACGCAGGGGCAGGGGTCAGGCGTGAAGGCAGACTGTCCCGGTGCCCCCAGCCAGGCTGCTGGCGAGTCTGGCGCCGCTGCCGGGGAGCAGGGGCCCTGAGCTCTTTCCTCAGCGTCTGGACAGTCCGAGAAGGCAGACGAGGCACAAGTGACAGCTGGGAAGGTTTAATTGCTCCTCAGCGGCTTGGGAGCACCTCCCTCCTTTGCCAGCGATCTGCATTTCAATGTGGGAAGAGTGGAAAGTATGATGCTGCTCAAAGGGGTTACAATGATTAATCATTTAAAAAGCAAGATCTTAATTACAGGCCGCAATTTTTGCTATTTAAGGAGTCCATTAGTTGCCAGAAAGAAGAAAAAAAATTATCACAGGTTATTCTCCTCCCAAAGTAGAGTGGGGCAGGGAGGGGCAGCGGGGGAGGGACTCAGCTGCTTTGGATGGGGGGGAGGCAGGGGTCCCACCCCTGCAGGAGGGTTAGCCCCAGAGAGGCCCTGGGCTATGTAGCAAGAAGTCGAAATTTCAGAGACTAGGGGATGGCCCACGAGGCAGAGGCTGGAATTCCACCTGTGGGTGTCCCTGGAGGCCCCCTCAAGCCAAAGGCTGGGGTCTACTCTTCCTGCACTCCCACTGACCCCACCCCCTGCTTAGGATGTTGGGTTAATTACCAGGCCTTCCCCTCTGACCTCTCTGTGAGTTTAAGTCTTGTCGGGCTCTCAACTCCCAAGGGCATATGTACAAAGGGGACTTGGGGTGGGGGTGGGGAGATGCATTGAATGTCAGATAAAAACAATCAAGTTCCTTTAGTGGGTTGATTTACTGACCCTCGGGCAGCTAAAGGGTCAGAAGATCACAGTTCCCTGAGACCTTGGCACCTTCACACTGAGCACACCTCTGTCACTGGGAGTAAGTGATGCCGGGTTCAGGAGGTCTGGCCCTGCCCGCCCACCCTCCCACCTGCCCACTGGTGTGAAGGACAACACCTTTATCCCAGAAGCCAGGTCCAGCAACAAAGGGGCATCCAGTACAGAAGCTGATGTGGGAGTGTCAGGTCCCATCCCACCCCTGAACTGCCACGTGTGGAGACACCATCAGAGTCACCTAAACCGTTAACCCAGACGGTGTTAAGTGTGAGCTGCGGTGGTGGTGGTGGTGGTGGGGCTTCACACTCTCCACACACATATCCCTATGGCAGCCTAGCTTGTAAAGAGTCGAGAGTCGAGAAGTTTACCAGTCTACGGGAGGGAAAGGTTTGCTCATCACCAGCCTGCTCAGACAGGGGATAAAAGAAATGAAACACCCCCCCCCCTCCCAATAAACAGCCACTCCTGCCAGACTGATTAAATACCTCTGAGCCTGTGTGTGAGCCTAGTGGGAGTTTCCTTCTGCCTCATCTGTTCTAACACGCAGTCCCCCAGAGGGCAGGCTACTAAATTGGATTCAATGATACTCATAAGAGTTTGAGGGGGGTGGGGAGAAGAGAGCCCAGCCACAGACCAAAAATACGGGTTTGAATCCAAAATATCCAAACTGACTCTGCACTGTTCTCTGCTTTCACCATCTTCTGATCCACCACCAACCAACCCCCTGATAGGGGACAGTATCCGGCCCTTTAATTGTCAGGCTGGTACCTCCTAGGGTAGAAGCTGAGCAGACCTTCCCTTCCCTTCCATGCTGATTAATTGTAGGGTTAGGTACCCAAAACAAGCTGGGCCGCATTATTTCTGATGCTGGCTCTTTTTACTGGTCCCTGATTTGAGCCTCAGTAATCAGCAGCTTTTAGCTTGTCACTATCTTGACACTCTTTACTTGGACCAGGAAACCAGATCAATGTGATGGAAATAAGATTTTTATTATCTGTGTCACCAGACCCAAAAGCAAGGGAAATGAACAGGGAGAGTCCTATGGGCAGAAACTGGGAAAGGAGGATGGTGGGAAGATCAGGCATCTTGAAGATGCTCTTTGTTGGTGTCAGTCCTGCATGTGACAGTCCTGCCCTTGGCTCAGAACTTCAAAGACTCTCCATGTGGGTCTATGCAGAAGCCACACACTCAGGTGTCTGACCGTCTGGTTTTGAATGTCCTGTTCTCCCTGCCTCTGAGGACTGGCTAGGTCTGAAAAGTGTTCCGATTTCAGAGAATTCTGGAGGATTTGCGGGTACCAGTATCCTCTCTCCTGACAAGCAGGAGTCCGGATCAGTCGACAGGTCACGTCTTTTTTGGTGATTTTTAGGAAAGAGCGCCCCCTGGAGGCATATGTAGCATTTGCAGGCACATAGCTTCCAATCAAGAATAGGTAGGATTTCTAACCCACCTTGGCCCTCAGCTGCCAGTGAAGCGCTCCCAAGTTCTTCCTTCCTTAGTCTTCATGATGATCCTTAGAAAGGCAAGTTGTTACATTATCCATGGGAACACTGTTGCTGTCGGTTCTACGGTCCTCTCAAGGTTTAAAATCCCATCACATCTCTCACCAAACAACCTCACCAGGTCCAGCCATAAAGAGCAAGGGATTTTCATTCAGCCCAGCTCCTGACCTCAGTCAACCCAGAGCGCCACTTGGAACTGTGGACCTCAATGAGGACTCAGAGCCTCTGTCCCACCCTCCCAGAACACATCTTTCCTGCAAGGCCAGATCACCAGTAGAGCCTCTCTGCCTTTCCTTGGGGTACCCACCCCACTGCCACAGTACCTGAAGAATGGTGACAGGGATCAGGCACAGCCAGCACCAAGACCTGGACTCCAGCACCTGTTCTCCCTCCACAAACCTCCTGGCTGCTGAGTGCTGCCCCAGGAGGGTGGGGGTGGAGCTCTTCCCCACCAAGAGAGCCTCATTAGTCTGGACCTGGAGGCTAATGGATACCAAAAGTTTGCCTTCTGTTTTTAATCGCATTTTATTTATTGTGTGTATGAGAGTGTGGAAGTCAGAGGGCAGCTTACCAGAGTCAGTTCTCTCCTTCCACCATGCACATTCTGGGGACTGAACCCAGGTCAGCAGGCTGCCAGGAACCACTGCGCCAGCTCATGCCGTCTTTCATCCAAATATTTAACAGTCCTCGAATATATATGGAATGGAGTTCCAGGCACTTGGAACTCCCTTGAGCTGATACATGACTCCAAAATGGTGACATGAGTTCAATCCCTTGGGCTGCGTTAGTGACTGGCAGGGACAATCTTCCCTCTTGGAGCTTATGGCCTAGCTGGATGAGGAAAGACTAATGGTGGATGGTCATCATGGTTGACTTTAGGTCTCTGTTCCAGAATCATCCTTTGGATGAAGCCTCCTGATGTCCTGTTCAACACGACAGCTTCAGCACACCCTGTCTGCTGGTACCACTCTATCTACCCACCTTATAAACATCTGCTATACTATAATGTAACTCTGGCTGTCCTAGAACTGTCTCTGTAGACCAGGCTGGCTTCGAACTCACAGGGATCCACCTGCCTCTGCCTCTCGAGTGCTGGGGATTGAAGCCACTACACCTGACACCTGGCCTTGTAGTGCTGCTGCTTTATCTTTATTGTTTGTCTGTTTAGAGGCAGGGTCTAATGCACCCCAGGCTGGCCTCAAACTCCACATATAACAGAGGAGGACTTCAGACTTCTAATCCTCCTGCCTCCACCTCCCTGACATGCTCCTCTCATGTGATGCTGGGAATCAAAGTCAGCACTGTGTGCATGTTAGGCAAGTGCTCTGCCAGCTAAGCCACATTTCCGGTCTATGTATCATTTATTGACCTCTCCCTCCACCAGCGGGCTCTGTGAGGCAGCCATTTCGCATTGTGTGTGGAGTCATGTGTCAGTAAAGATTTACTGAGTGCCCAGGTGACTTCTAGTCCCCCTATGTGCTCTAGCATCTCCCCTTGTTCCCGTACCCTCAGATCCTCACCTCTGTGATCTAGGAGCCTTGATGGGCTACAACCTGCTATGTGAGCTCACAGAGGCCCTTCGCAATCTCTGTCCTGGCTTCCTCCCTTAGCAAATGGGCTCACGTGTCTTCACTCGTGTCTGGCAGGGAAAAAAAAAATTTCCCTACCTACTGCTCTCACCAGAGGGCCTGGGGCCAGCACTGTGAAGGGTAAGAACCAGGCTGTGAGATATCACAGATTTAACCTCCAAGCTTTCTGGGCCCCAGCCTGACTCAGACACCTTCATGACTAGTGGAAAACTCTGGCCTCCCATGTTGGAGGGTCTCTTGCCCCTCCCACGCATTGGATCTGTCCATTCCTGCTCTGAGGGGCAGTAAGGGGTTGAATGTCTCTGGCTGCTGTCACCTATGCCTTCTGGGCTTCTAGTGATATCTGAGAGGGGGCTTCTGAGTGAGTGGGTGGATGGGAGGGGGGAGATATGCCAATTTCCTCCCACCCCCAGTTCACCTAGGATTCCTTCTGCCCTCATCTGCAGGACTTGGCCAATTAGGGTGGGGAACTTGATTCAACTGATGATACCAGCTCAGGCAGGGCCAAGGAGCATGAAGAACTCCCAGTTCTGGGGTCAAGGACAGGCTGGCCTGAGGCCCCTGTGGATCCTCAAGTAGCTTCTCGGGAATCAGTGACAAAGGAGGCCTGAGCAGGAGGGAACCAGACCAAGCCACTGTGTTAGGCTCTCAAAACTGGTGGAGTTTAGCAGACCCAGGCTGAGTCCTTGCTCTTCTGCTGCCTTCATGTGTGGCCTTGGACAAATTGGTACACTTCTCTGTGTTTTAGATCCCTGTGCAAAACAATAGGAAGCTGTAATCCCAATTCTACAGGACTGATGTCACAGATTTAATGTACCTAGCCCAAGAAGGTGACTGTGATGACCTGTGTCTCCATGGTCAGTTAGCCACGCCTTGTAACACAGAACACTTCACAGCCCTGAGCTGTGTGACCTTGGGCGAGTTGTATGCCCTCTCTGAGCCCAGGTGTAAAAGAAGGGTAGGAAAAGACTGAAGCCTCCTTCTAGGTTAAAGAGGAGGACGTTGCATTTAGTTAAATGAACTTCAAGCCTGAGGGACCGGAGGGGTCTGAGGAAAAGGAGGAGGGAGGGGAGGGGGGAGGAACAGATAGGGGGGGGGGGGGGGAGGAGCTGAGGAAGAAGGCTGTGAAACACAAGAGGATGAAAGAAAGGAGAGGGCAGTAGAAAGGAAGGAAGAGGAGAGATGAGGGAGAGAAGGGACAGAAGAAAGGAAGACGAGGGAGAGGGGGGAAGTGAGGAAGGAGAGCAGGAAAGAGCAAGGCAGCAAGTAGAGAAGAGAGTGTGCAGGGAAAGGAAGGGCAGGAGAAGGGAAAAGAGAGAAGTGCCACTGGCCTACTTCCGTCTCTACAGGGGCAGACATGAGTTCATGGGGGGAAACTGAGACTTGAGGCCTACTGGGGGTGCAGAGCTGTAATCCCATTCTAAAGGACTGATGTCATAGATCTCCCTGGATAACTGAGAACATCCTTTTGTTTTCAGGAAAGGACCTAGACTGGGACCCATAGCCTCCCTGACACAGAGGAAAGCAAGGGATGGTGAGAAACGGAGTGTTATATCTGAGAGTGCACCTATAAATGAGGATGAGCCCAGGAGGGCCCTTCTTAGTCCCTCTTTGGGTAGAGAGGTAAGACGTCAGTACAGGCCAAACAGCTTTCCCGGCCCTTTCCCAAACAGACGAAAGGATGAGAATGCTACCCACTACCACAACACATACAAGCGCAGCCACTGCCAAGGGACCAGCTGAGGGAGGCTCCGGTGCTGCCTGCAACAGGAGAGTCTGGGCAGACAAAGGTCGGGCATCTGCAGCCTTGGCATTCCTGCTTTCTTCCCTATGGGCTAGGTACCGATCAAGGCGTAGGGCCAAAGCCCCTATCGGACTTTGAATTCCTCTTCAGAGCCCGGTGACCTTGAGGAAGAGTGACCTGGCTTATTTTGGCCTTGGCTGTTTGCAAGGAGGGTAACCCTGGGAGAACTGAGAGCAGCAGTGTGGGCCTTGGATTGTACACTAGTGCCTAGTGGAGGGGAAAGTGTCTGCCGATGTAGCTCAATTGGTAGAGTACTTGCTGAGCATGCGCAAAGCCCTAGGTCTAGTCCCAGCAGCAAGTGGATGTGGTGGGTGCCTGGGTTCCCAGCGTTCAGGAGATGGAGTCAGGAGGGTCACAAGTTTAAGGCCATCCTTCACTACATACAGAGTTTGAGGCTAGTCTGGGCTACATGAGACCCTATCTCAAAAGACGGGGGGGGGGGGGGGGAGGCGCTGAAGGAAAAGGAATGGAAGAAGGAACGGGGAGGAGGAGGAAGGAAGTTGCTTTCCTTCCTTTTCCTTGCCTGTTGCCTCTTGGTAGTCAATCCAAGTACAAGGATCCTTCTGCATGTCCCCTGGTCTTCTAGCTTTGCCCTCTTTCTATCTGCTCTGGTCCCCCACCCAGCTTTTCACCCCAACCCACCTGCACAGCAGACACCACTCTGCGTGTTCTGAGGGGCTTCCTAATGTTAAGCCTGGGAACGGCTCCCTGTGTGTCCAAGGGATGGGTGCCAAGGGAACAGTGGGCCCGTGGTCTGTGTGAATGGCCAGACTGGGGGTGTGGGGGGAGGTAAGGGGGAGCTAGGGGGAGGTAAGGGGGAGCTAGATGAATAGATGTTGGGCAAAGAAGAAGAGGGTGTGGGTCCCCAGCTGCCTAGGAGGGGGCAGAAGGCTGCCGTCCAGGAGCCTGGGAAACCCACTCCCAGCCAGGCCACAGGCAAGGGTGGGAAGTCAGGGCCCGAGGGGGCTTTGTACCCTGCACAATTGCAGCCGCTCTTCTGGATAAAGGGGCGAACAAAGGGGCCTTCGGAAGTGGCCACGCTGCTCAGCACCAGGGGAGGCCCCAGGAAGCCAGAGCTCCCTGGCTGCCCACCCAGGCATCCTCCCAAACATCCCCCACTGCCTGATCCCGGGGGTCGCGGAGGGGGGTGCAGCTGGGCCCCAGCCACAGGCAGCCTGGGCAGCTGGGCTGGGAATTGGTGAAAGCTGAGAGAACCACTCTCCACTGTTCAGGGCCTGAGGAGTTCCAGAAGACCCGCAGTGGGGGCAGTTGGGGGTGGGGAGGGGGGACTAGTTTCTCACTTTCCAGGACAGTAGCGGGACTGGGGACTGACAGTGTGGGCTCATTGGCTTCCAAACCCAGGTGAAGAACAGCTCTGCATCAGCCCTCTTCATTCCTTGACTCCCAGGGAGCCACTGGTCTACAGAAAGCAAGCATAGGCTGAGAAAGAGCTCCTCTGATACCACCCTTCCAGTGTGCATCCAGCGTCCCATGTTCTTGACCAGCTGGCTGGCCACATACATAGTCACCTCACTCTAGGGTTAAGGATACAAGGAAAGTACCGCAGCTCCTCAGCTCACAGTCAACTCAACCAGCTTCAGCTCCCCACCGGAAACTGAATGCAGAGAACTGCTTGAGGCTAGGGTTCAAAACCAGCCAGGGCAGCCTAGTGATTCTGTTTCAAACAAAAAGAGTTTGTAGGGTGGGCAAACATGGCGTGAGATAGGATGAGGGTGAACCTCTTGTGATCTGCCTTCTCAATAGGAAGGATCATGAGTTCTAAATTAGTTCTGTCCAAAAGCAATCTCTGTCTAATGCTTCCAGCAATCTTAGTGACTGACAAACTGTGTGTATTGGGTGTAAAGAAATGGGGTAAAGCTAGGTGGTGGCGGTGCATGCCTTTAATCCCAGCACTCAGGAGGCAGAGGCAGACAGATCCCTGAGTTCGAGGCCAGCCTGGATTATAGAGTGAGTTCCAGCGCAGCCAGGACTACACAGAGAAACTCTGCCTCGAAAAACTGAAAGAAAAAAAAAAAGGAGGAAAGGAAGAAGAGAAAGAAGAAATGGGGTAAAAGCCAGGCGTGGTGGTGCACGCCTTTAATCCCAGCACTTGGGAGGCAGAGGCAGGGGGATCTTCTGTGAGTTCAAGGCCAGCCTGGTGTACAACGTGAGTCCAGGACAGCCAGGGCTACACAGAGAAACCCTGTCCCAAAAAAAAAACCAAAAACAAAACAAAACAAAAACAAACAACAACAAAAACAGCTAAACAGTTATTGGGAGAAATGGGGTAAAATTGGGTATGGGGTACACATCTGTAACTTGGGAATTGGAAGCAGGAAGACCAGGAATTTAAAGTCAACCATGGCTACTTATTAAGCCCAAGGTTGCGTGAGACCTTGCCTCAAAAACCAGAGAGGTGGAGTGGGGGTAGAAAGAGACCCAAGAAATGCGGAAACAATGACTCCTACCATTGTCTCCTGCCCTTTTGTTTTAGCATTACATGTAGCTTTCTGAATAGAGTCCCATGTGCCTGCTGCCCAGTACCCTCCCACACTGACATTTCAACATGACCATGCCTATCTCTCACAACTGAGGGACTGTGTGTTGGTATGATAGCGTGAACTAAACGCCAGACTTCCCTTTTGTTGTTGTTTTCTTACTGCTCAAACTGCTCAAGATGAGATCTTGTTACGTGATCCAGGCTGGGCTTTAGGGATCCTCCTGCTTCAGGCTCCCAAGCAACGGGGACTGGAGACACAGACCCCCTTACCCTGAAAGAGTTCACTGGAAAGTTTTCCACAGACGTGGTTGGTTGTGGGATCCTGTCCAGGGTGTCACATTACATTTAGCTTCCTCTTTGTTTTTGTTGTTGTTGTTGTTGTTTTGAGCCAAGGTCTTTTCTAGCCCAGGCTGGCCCTCAAGTCTGCTACCTATCGAATGATGACCTTGAACTTCTGATCCTCCTTTGCTCCATTTCCTGAGTGCTGGGATTCCAGGCATGTGCCATCATGCTTAGTCTGTGTTGGGGTGGGACTCCTACCCAGATGCATTAGCTCCAGTTCCTATTTCTGTGACACACTGCTCCGGCAGCAGTCATCTGAGTGTTTATTTTGATTTGACTCGCAGCTGGAGAGTCCAATCCATCACCATGACAGGATCTTCAAGTAGCCATTTGTATTACATTCAGCCAGGAAGCAGAGAGTGATAAACTCTGATGCTCAGCTAGATTTCTAGTTTTTATTACTTCCAGGACTCCAGCCTATGCAATAGTGTGATCTACAGTTAAAACATGTCTTCCCAGGGGCTGGAGAGATGGCTCAGTGGTTATGAGCACTTCCAGAGGACCCAGTACCCCCACAGCAGACTGTCCATAACTACAGCTCCAGGGGATCCAACACCCTCACACAGACAGACATATAAGTAGGCAAAACACCAATGCACATGAAATTAAAAAATCTTCCCACCTCCAATTAATGTAATCTAGATAATCCCATACTTGCCCGGAGGTTAACCTAATCAGATTAGGATAGGTTAATCCCTCATAGGCTTCACAGAGACTGGCCTCCTAGGTGATTCTAGACCTTGTCAGGTGACAGTCAACACTACCATCACATCAGAGCTTCATGCGCATCAGAAATGCACGCTTCCAAATGAGCCACACACGCGCAGTCCAGTTCCCCAGCTTTTAATGCAGATAAGAACAGGAGTGACATTCTCCATCAGTTCATCCACTTCTGCTGGAAGCCACAGCACTCAGCAAAGCTCATTTCTACGGTAAGACCAGAATTAGGGGAGGCAGAGGCAGGCGGATGTCTGAGTTCGAGGTCAGCCTAGACCACAGGGCTAGCTCCAGAGCAGCCAGGGCTACACAGAGAAATCCTAAACCCTATCTTGAAAAATCAAAAACAAAAAACAAAACAACGAAAACCCTAAGCAAAAAACACCTTCTTCAGTCTTCCCAGAGGGAGGTGAGTTTGCTAAACGCATTAGCACATGTGGAACTGTCCAAGCAGAGCTCCAGATCAGCGCCAAGTTTCTGTGGCCTCTTGCTGACTTGAAAGTCTGTTGGACCACACAGCTGGGAACTGAGGTCCCAAAGCCTTTGAGGTCCTGTGCCCCTTCTACTTGGTACACATGGATACACACACTTAGCCCCATGTAGGACCTTCCTGAAGCTCAGAGAATAATTCTGAATCCAGAACTTTAACCACAAGCACTTGGAAGACTGGGAGGCATGCCAGTCTACCCCCCCCCCCCCTCCCACCAGTCTTCCTTCAGAGCTGGGTACTGGTATCTGGATTCTGGATCCCAGCACACCATGGAAGCAGAGAATTGGCCAGCCCTCTGAGAGCTGTACATGTAAGTCCCCATTGGAGCTGGTGGGACCAGGACAATGGCCCCTTATCCACATAGCTGGCAGAGTCTGCTAGATCCTGGGCATCTGGGTGCCCCTCGAGACAGACACTGCAGCTTGGATCTAGAGAGCCTGTACCAATCCACCCCCACCCAAGAAAAGTCTTTCTTCCCTGCTGGCCAGATCTGAGACTTCCAAAAGATCATTGGGGCAGCCAGGCTGACCTTTGCTGACCACCATCAGCCTTCCAGATACCCAAGAAGAGAACAAAACACACTGGAGCAAACAGAGATAAGTTGCTGATCCATCTTCTCAACACTATAGTGGGTGCCTGACAACCACGTTATCACTTAATTGTCGCACACCATTTTGTGGGCAAACTTAGGAACACACAAAGACACAGAGAAACAGACACACAGTGGAAAACTAAAGACAAGTCCGTCCCCTCCTCCTCCCGACCCCCCACCCCTCCGTGACCCAGACACACACAGAAAAAGGACCTGAGCTACCAAAATCAACACCTGGTTACCAGGAGGCAGGGTAGAGTTAGCCTGGAAACCTGCAAGTGCTGACAAATTTAAAGCAATGGAAAACAAACTAAAACCAAACCAACCAACCAAACAACAACAAAAATAAAACCCTGGTGAGCCCGGCATGGGAGCTCACGCCTTTAATCCCAGCACTCAGGAGGGAGAGGCAGGCGGATCTCTGTGAGTTCGAGGCCAGCCTGGTCTACAAAGTGAGTCCAGGACAGCCAGGGTTACACAGAGAAACCCTGTCTCGAAAAAATGAAAACAAAAACAAAGAAAACCACCAAACAAACAAAAAGAAAAAGAAAAGAAAAAAGTTCGGAGTAGGGAGGCCAGAGGAAAATTTCAAGTTCCAGGTTACCATGGGTGACAAACAGAAATTCTGTGTTACCATTCCCCAACAAAACAGCACTCGTCTTTAACTTGATTTTATTTGTTTTTTATGCTTTTTAACTAGATTTATTTATTTATTTATTTAGGACAGGGTTTCTCTATGTAGCCTTGGCTGTCCCGGAACTCACTAGGTAGACCAGGCTGGCCTAGAACTCACAGAGATACACCCGCCTCTACCTCCGGAGTGCTTAAAGGCATGGGCCACCACTCCCATCGTAAACTAGAATTTTTTAAAGAATTGTTTTACTTTAATTGTGTGTATCTGTGTATGCGGATGTGTGTGTGCTCACATGTGTGCATTCGTGTATGTGGGGGCACTCATGTTCACACGTGTACAGATGTCCTTGAAGGTTAGAGGCATCTGGGGTAGGCAGTTGGAACTGCCCAGCGTGGGCTCTGGAATTTGAACTCCCATTCCTGCGAGAGCTGTACCTGCACTTGACTGCTGAACCATCTCTTCAAGCCTTGATTTTATTAATTTTTTTGACATCTGTTGGGCGCATATATGGAGTCAGAGGACAACTTGTGTTAGTTCTTTACTTCCAGTACATGGATCCTGGGCATGAGACTCAGCAGTCAGGCTTGGAGACAGGCACCTTTACCTACTGAGCCATCTTCCCTGTTCCTTTGATTTTTTTTTTTTTCTGAATCGACTTTTTAAGTGTTTATTTACTTATGTATATGAGTGCTCTGTTTGCATGACAGAAGACGGCATTAGACAGGTAGTTATGAGCCACCATGTGGGTGTTGGGAATTGAACTCAGGACCTCTGGAAGAGCAAACAGTGCCTTTTTGTTGTTGTTTTGTTTTTTGAGAAAGGGTTTCTCTATGCAACAGCCCTGGCTGTCCTGGAACACACTCTGTAGACCAGGCTGGCCTTGAACTCACAGAGATCTGACTGCCTCTGCCTCCTGAGTGCTGGGATTAAAGGTGTGGGTCACCACACCCAGCCATTACAGGCAGTTTCGAACTGCCATATGGGTGCTATGATTTGAACTAGTGTCTTTTGGAAGAGCAGCCAGCTCTCTTAACTGCTGAACCATCTCTCCAACCCCTAGCTTTTCTTTTCTTTCTTTCTTTCTTTCTTTCTTTCTTTCTTTCTTTCTTTCTTTCTT